>CM067370.1:337200-374200 GCA_034401795.1 Chaetoderma sp. LZ-2023a | reverse complement strand
TGGGCTCCACTTCCCTCACACACATGTCATCGCCTTTAGTGGGAGGTTGTTATCGGTTGTCCGAAGAACTATATTGATTTTGTGGTCAAATGGTCAGCCATTGCGAACCAATTATGGAGTCTGTGTGCTTCTCCAGATGTTGGCTCAAGTTCTGCTGAATGGATCTTGACCTACCCTCACCATTGATAGAAAGTAGCCTGCAGGCATTCAGAAAACGCTATTCATGATGTTGGCTCAAAATTCCCCAAACTGTTTTGCTGTGTATTGAGAGCGGAATGGGGGTGGGCGGGCGATAGATTTAAGCAATCTATAATTGTCATTCTTGTTCATTCTGCAAGTTGTTTATTGATGAATGGGAATGTGATTTGTTACGTAAATGTCAATATTTCTGGATAGTTAATTATGTGATATGGATAATAGCGAGAGCAGTTGCTGAGAAAAAGATAAATTCAATGACAGCTTGGATATATGTACTGTATTATAATAGTTTCAAACCTGTGTCATGTTATTAACCAACATTACTCCTTATGATTTCTAGCAAAATGATGTGGAAAAAATAATCCCTGTGTAAAATTTCTGTGAATGTCAATTCTTGAGTGCCTTCCTTTGTTTTCAAATTACCTATGTTGCTGTGGTGATCATTACTATTGCCTACCCACCCACCCTGTGTGCAAATGCTGGTTCGTTATGTGACAAGAACTTAATGTGTTGGAGTTTTATCGCTGTGTTTAGCATTAGTTAAACCTCGAAGAATCGTGCTTATAAAATTACTGCATTAGGTCAGATCTCCTAGTTTAGCCTTATTTTAAAAGCGTAATATTTCTGCTGTGATTCGCCTGGCCATGCTTATCATCGATTCGTTAATTGGAAGTGAAACGTTCCTGATAACGCACTTTGAATCATGCTAGAACATGTGACTATCCCAGTGTGAATTTAATGTTTATTTCATATCGGCAATCAACTCTGCGCCTTGGACAATGTGACTCATATTGTGATGTCCTGACACCAGCGACTGTTTGTTTAATTGTGAATCGATTTTTTCGTTGTACAGTTAAACCTGGCTGTAGTCTGACCACCTTATAGTCTAGAGCATAAATGTGCTCACTAATATGATGTTATTGCAAGAGTTTCTTAGTGCAAGAGTCTGTTATTGCAAATCTGATGTAATATGAAGTCATAGTTCGGGGGGGGGGGGGGGGGGGGGGGGGGGGGGGGGGGGGGGAGACTTCAGTCCTATTATGTTTAAAACAGCCATAATGGCTTCTGAAGCGTTTGTGAGAGTGTCTATCTGCTGACCAAGAGGTGAAGTCTTAGAACACTTATCAGTGGAAGTGACTGGCTGAGTAATGGCTCACTCATTAATGACTGGCTGGCTAATTCACCTTTCCAGAGTACCCACCCATCATATGACATCATAATGAACTGCGCGATGTGTAGAATGACATCATAATGAATGATGTCGATAAGTACGTCACTAACGCGTTGTTGTACAAATTGTTTGCTTTTACTATTTAATAAATATTCTGTTGAATATTTTGAAACTAATTTGGCTGGGCGCCCAGTCAAATTAGTTACAAAATATTCATTAGCTTCCCTATATAGTTTCCAGGAAATTGATAGCTAGGGCATTTGGGGATCGATCGATCCCAACACGGCGAAGTGTGGGTGGAGCTTAGCTAGTGATGGGCGGGGCATAGCTAAAAATGGAAAGGGCCATTAGTCTGGGTAATAACAGGCTGTATAATTACTGGCTCAGTAATGGCTGGCTGGGTAATGATTAACTTGATAATTGCTGGCTGGGTAATGACTGTTTGAGAAATAAATGGCTGGGTAATGACTAGCTGAACAATGACTTTTTGGGTAATGACGAGCTGGGTATTGTTTGCCTCGGTAATAACTTCCTCAGTAATGACTGCCTCGGTAATGACTGCCTCAGTAATGGCTGTTTCATCTCTTGGTCAACAGATGGATAAATATTGAGGAAATTGTTCTCTTTTAGACAAATTTAGACTGCTAATCTTTTTGACAATGAATCATTCAAGCACCATTCCCGAGCTGTAGATAAGCAGGCTTTCTGAGTATTGTCCCCACTAAAAATTACCAGTTAACTCAATGGAGGATTACAGTTTATCCATCAGTCATACGACATCATAATCAACTATGTGACGTGTAGGATGTCATAATCACAATGATGGATGAAGTAGATAAGTTCGTCATGGACGCATAATTGTGACAGAATAAGCGTTGTACGAATTGTATGTCTACTATTTAATAAGCACGCTGTTGAATATTCAACAGCTTACCTGTATAGTTTTAAGGAAATTGAGATTCAGAGAGTGCAGGGATCGATTGACCCCAACACAGTAAAAACGTGGGTGGAGATGGGCGTGGCATTGCTAAAGCTGGTTCCTCCATTAATTTAACTATCATGAGTAGTGAAATAGGCAGTTGATCAATTAATTCCAATTCTACATGTATTGCTAATGTTACATATAACAATGTAGCTTCAACTACCCAAGTTACAATGTAGCTTCAACTACCCAAGTAACAATGTAGCTTCAACTACCCAAGTAACAATGTAGCTTCAACTACCCAAGTAACAATGTAGCTTCAACTACCCAAGTAACAGTGTAGCTTCAACTACCCAAGTAACAGTGTAGCTTCAACTACCCAAGTAACAATGTAGCTTCAACTACCCAAGTAACAGTGTAGCTTCAACTACCCAAGTAACAGTGTAGCTTCAACTACCCAAGTAACAATGTAGCTTCAACTACCCAAGTAACAGTGTAGCTTCGACTACCCAAGTAACAATGTAGCTTCGACTACCCAAGTAACAATGTAGCTTCGACTACCCAAGTAACAATGTAGCTTCAACTACCCAAGTAACAGTGTAGCTTCAAGTACCCAAGTAACAATGGAGCTTCAAGTAACAATGTAGCTTTGACTACCCAAGTAACAATGTAGCTTTGACTACCCAAGTAACAATGTAGCTTTGACTACCCAAGTAACAATGTAGCTTTGACTACCCAAGTAACAATGTAGCTTCAACTACCCAATTAAATTCTTTAAAAAAACACACCACAATTTACCAAAATTCTAGTAGTAAATTGGCTCGGTTTACTGAAAAGCTTAACTAGAGCTGTGCACCTGTCTAAGAGACCTCCCCTTCTCTGCCCCTTTCCCCCCCCCCCCCCATCTTTTATGGCTAAAAGAGGGTGGTCTCTATAGAGAGGTTCAACTGTACTCATGTTGTGATAGACGAGTGAAATAACTAACTCCTATTGGTGTCATCCCAGAAAAGCTTGACATTCCATCATTAATGTTACCGTCATTGTTTTTATGATGAACTCATTATCAACTATAGTATGAGCCTAGTGTGAAGACTTCAACACCTTGAGTTATATATAAGATATATATTATATACATACGCGCTGTTATTATAATTATTAATTATTATTATTATTATTATCAATATTAGTTAGCGTGTTTGTACAGTACTAATCTAAAGACAGAGTAATGGTATGTGTTGCTGCTTAAGCCTCAGGAGTCGGCGGTATTGAGCTGCTGTCAAAGATTCATAATGAGCATTACAGTGACATGTACCAAATAACACATCATCGCCATCATGATATCCTGGACAGTGCATGGTCAAGCACAAAGTCATCCAGCTGTTTGAAATATTATTAAGTTGACTAAATTTATAAAAATTGTGGTGTGAGTTCTAAGTGTGTGATCATATGGTCATAAAATTTTAAAACTAGTTGGAGCCAGGTGTAAAAAGACTTCATGTGACAGCATCACGAGGATACTGCCTTTGACAGGTGTCATCCGCGCAGATAAAACTGGATACTTATATAAAATTTAAATCAATGATGTAAATTCATTATTATGATTTTATCCTAATTTATTTGGCCTCAATCCCTACAGTATAGCCCTGAAATAACTTAACCCCTAATGGTCAAGCTGAGAGACCAAGAGATAAATATTTTAGAAAGCTCACCACTGGAATGTCCGCCTCGTTAACCTAGCTTGGCATTCCTGTTTTAAATTTTTAAGAATTTATTCTCTTGCTCTGTAAAACTGAGACGCTTTGAGCAAATTAAAATTTTTAATTTTGATCATTGAAAAGCTATTAAACATTGTAAGCAAATCAAGATTCTGTTTCTACTAGAGATCACTAGTAAGGCCATATCATGTCTCACCAACTCAGGAGTTACGGATGTAAAACATTGCAACCGATATTGATAAACTAAAGCCCGAATCGATGGTGGATTCCAGTTTAGTCAATCATATGATGTCATAATCCACTCCATGACGTATAGGATGACGACATAATCAATTTTCTTTTAGTCATGAATGACGTAGCTAAGTTCGTCACGATCACTTAATTGATGACGGACTAAGGTACGAATTGTGTATCTACTATTTAATAAACATGCTGTTGAATATTTTGAAACTGATTTGACTGGGCGCTGTTGCTGCCATAAGCAGCCACAGCACCCAATCAAATTAGTTTCAAAATACTCAACAGCTTACATGTATAGTTTTCTGGAAATTATAGTCAGTGAGTTCAGGGATCAGCACAGGGTGGAGATTAGCTAAAGTTGGGCGGGGCATAGCTAAAACTGGTTTCCTCCATTCTATCATGTGTCCGAAATTATTAATTTGTCAGAAATCAAGTAACTACAGACATACTACTAGCCATGCACAGTGTGTCCTTGATTTTAGAATATAAGTTGAAATTGCCAATGCCATGGAAATCCTTGAAATCTGGTAGATAGTTAAATGGGCCTATAAACATGTACTGAAAGTATGTTTGGCTAAATCTTAGATCCTTTGAAAAAGCCTCACGTATCATGCCCTGAAGTCACATTTTTTAAAGTATAGAAATGGTGACCAATTTAGGATGTGGTGCTATGCATTCCTAAGCGAAGTCTGAAAATTTTGATATATTTTCTACAATTATGATCCCAAATTCTGCACTCACGCTTATCAAACATAATTTTCACCCGCTCCACGAAGTAATGGACTGTTCCTGTTTTAGCTATTCCCCGCCTACCTCTAGCTAAGCTCCACCCACACTGCGCTCATGTTGGGATCGATTGTTCTCTGAACTCTCTGAATCAATTTCCAGAAAACTATGCTTGTAAGCCGTTGAATATTTTGAAACTAATTTAACTGGGTGATGTTTCTGCCTATCGCAGCAACAGCGCCCAGTCAAATTAGTTTCAAAATATTCAACAGCATGTTTCTCAAATAGCAAAAACACAATTCGTACACCGTATCAGACTATTAAGCTTTAAAGACGGCCTTAATTGAATCATTCATGACATCATGATTATGATGTCAGCATACACGTGGCGTAGTTGATTGTGAGGTCATATGATTGAGTGAGGAAATGGATTCGTGAATTGTCTCGTAATCAGATCATGATCATTTGACATTATTTCTGGGTGTTACTGTAGGAGAAAATATGGATTTAGTAGCAGTAGCTATTAGTGTTATTGTTACTTATTATACAATTCTTATAAGCAACAGAATTAATGATTGACAATTATTCTGAATGATTATTGCCGTTGTTTACATACATTTAATTTTCATGTAATTGTTTCATTAACAAGTTATTATTTAAGCAGATGATCCCCATTAGCTATTACAGTAACACTGTCATTAACACTTTAACCCTCGAATTTGTTCAAGAAAATTTCAATTTTCTCATAGAAAATGTCCATTTTGCAAACTAAGAGAAAACTATTTTTTTTATTTTATCACTGGAATGACTGGCTCGCTTAACGAGCCAGTCATTCCAGTGGTACATTTTTTTAAATAGTCGTCTTTGGCCACAAATGGACATTTCTCGAGACCACTGCAGAAGCCGTTTTTGGCTGATATGTGTGTTAAAGTGTTAATATGCAGATAAAATGAATAAATTAATTGCTACATAAAGAAGTAAAGGAATATAATTTATCAGACATATACCAGACACAGAACCTTTACTGGAATCATTCATGGGAGAACTGCTAAGAAAATATCAATTTACAAGTGAAAGTCATATATTTAAAAAAAATTACTAATGTTTATGTTACAAAGACTGGCTCGCTAATCAAACCAGCCATTACTGTGGTACAATTTACAAAAACATACTGTGTATTATAGATTGTTTTTCCGGCTTGTCTTCATGGCGTAAGAGCACAACGCACTATTCCAACATTCAGCCCATGCCAGTAAGTAACTGTCTATCCCGCTACCAGGTAATAATTTCAATGGGCAATAAATCTGTACGTCAAATTGTTTTCAGTCAAATTGTTTTCAAAATATTCAGTATATCCAGAGTTAATCCCCATGGAAGATGTAGTGTTTAACGGGTCTCAGCTTCCTTCTATTTCTGACGCTTGATCAGGTTGCATTTGAAATCCGAATTTAATTAGCTTTCTCATGGAAAATTTAGTCTGCAGAAATTGGCCAGCAGACAGACAGTTAGTTAGAATATTCGTCTCGATCTATCTGCGTAAAGGCCATAGTCTATAACAACTGTAGTTTATGGTTATCACTTAACCTCGTTGTTGCTTTGCGAGAAAGAACTTTAAAAGCCATAAAATTGTTAATGGGAATACGCTAATCAAGCTACTTTATTTTGTGTCCAAGAAATATATTATATGTATATGTATTTAATAATTATTTCTTTGAGTGATTGATGTGTGAATGTGTGTGCTTATATTTTGTTGAACCTGAATTCAATATGATTACCTAAGGGAGTTAACCCCTTGTCTCTTATGTGTAAGAGTTGCCTCCTTTGGTCAATGAAAAGGCTTTTAATATTATTGCCCAAACTGTCTCACACATTTGACAACCAACTTAGTCTTAAACCTCAAGCCGGTCAAAAACGGTTTAAAATGCCCATTTACATACCAAGAGAAGACTATTTTTGAAAATGTATCACTGGAATTACTGACTCGATAATCGAGGCAGACATTCCAGTGAATAAATTTAAAAAAGAATCTCTTGGTCTGCAAATGAACATTTTCTATGAGAAAATACTCGAACAGATTTGATGGTTAAGTGTCTCGCTGCTGCAAGCCACCAGACAATAATTTCAATGAGCAAAACTTTGAAAACAATTTGACTGAAAGTTATTTGTAGCTTAGACACCAACAACAAACAGTCAAATTGTTTTCAAAATATTTAGCAGGTCATCAGTTAGATGGTTAAAGGATTAAGTAGGACAAAATTCTCACTAAAAACAGGTGATTTCTTAATACAAGTCACTCAATATAAGCAATATCTTCTGATACCATGACTGTGATGCTTTAAAACAGGTGGTCTCTTATCCACCTACCTTAGAGCACCACAGCATAGTATCCCTACAATTGAGGTGGTCTTTCATGCAGATCTTCCTGTATTGTTTATATAAAATATATAGAAAATGATCTAGGATTGTAATGAAATACTCAGCCATTATACCGCGTTATTATTAACCTGGATACTTAGGTCCTTACAAATCTTATTACCGGTAGTTCACCTGGCCTGAAAGGCCAAGTGAGCTTATGCTGTGGCAACCGTCCGTCAACTTTTCCTTTAAATTACTTCTCAAGAACCACTGGGACGATTTCAATTATATTTGGCAGGAAGCATCCTTAGGTCATAGGAATCAAAGTTTGTTCAAATGACCCGATCAGCCAATTTGGCCGTCAGCCATCTTTGATTTAGGCCGATTTTAGGAAATGTCTTTAAAAATCTTCTCCGAAACGACTTAGGGGATTGATGCAAATCTCATGAAATATGATCTACGGCAAGAGCTGAACCAAGTTTGTTCTAGGGAACTTAATTGGTCAAATTGTTCTGCGGCCATCTTGGTTGACCTAGTTGTAGCAAAAATTACTTATCCAGAACCGCTGAAGGGATCGGGCTGAAATTTGGCATATATAATTAGGGCCTAAGGGCCATTAAAATTTGTTCAAGAGAAGTTTATCCGTCAAAAAACATGGCTGCCGTGGGCCAATCAAAATATAGCATGTTTGGCGGCCATATTGGACTTTTTTATTTGATGGATTTTGAGGCTGAAATTGGTTTTGTATGTGTTTTGCCATATTCTGATCACAAATTTGCAATTTTCGAAACTGTCGGATAAACAGTTTGGCGGCCGTCTTCGATCATTTTCCCTCCAAAAGCTCCCATACCAAAGCAATGGGAAATTTTAAATGTTTTCTTTTCGAGAACTACCTGGCTGATTTCAATTATATATGGCAGGAAGCCTCCTTAGGGTGTAGAGATTCAAGTTTGTTCAAACGAAGCCGATCGGCCAATTGGGTCAACGGCCATCTTGGATTTTGGCTGATTTTTAGAAACATCTTTAAAAATCTCCGAAACCGCTTATGGGATTGATGCAAACCTAAGGAAATATAATTTAGGGCAAGAGCTGAACAAAGTTTGTTCACGGGAACGTGATTGGTCGAATGGTTTGGCAGCCATCTTGGTTGACCTAGTTGTAGCGAAAACGACCTTCTCCAGAACCGTTGAAGGGATCTGGTCGAAATTTGGCAGATATGACTAGGGGCCAAGGGCCATTAAGGTTTGTTCAACGGATGATTATCCGTCAAAAAACCTGGACACCATGGGCCAATCAAAATATAGCATGTTTGGCATCCATATTGGAGTTTTTTATTTGCTGGAGTTTGAGGCCGAAATTGGTTTTATGTGTTTTTGGGTATTCTGATCTCAAATTTGCAATTTTTGAAACTTGGATAAACGGTTTGTTGGCCATCTTGTAGATAAAGAGCACTCTAGTTGAAATGCCTATGGTCCAGGTGAGCGATACAGGCCCCTTGGGCCTCTTGTCTTTAATATAGACACAGAGAAAGAAGTATGACCAGTAAAAAATTCAATGTCCATCCGATTAGTATTTGTTCTCTACTCTTAGTCATCACACCTGTTCACATGTTATTCTTTTGAAATATTACCACTTGGAAAGAGAAAGTAATCCAGCTCTGCGAAACGGTGCCCAATAACTTGCCATCTTAGATTTTTAGTTGTCACTCGCAACTTGTTTACCTGTACAAGTATCATGACAGGGTGGATGTGGAAAATCTTAGCGGTGTCTAACCTATATTCCATTATCAACATGAATCCTGAAAATGTCTAAGCCTATGCATGTCACCAATAGTCTGAGCATCCCACCCCCACAAACCTTTGATGTCTATTGCTAAACTTATCACTGTCTGACAAGCTTGTGTCCATTTCATAATGAGCTTGAACTAGCTGTATGTGTCAAACAGATACCGGTACCTATATACTCTAAGGGGTAAATCTTAGGCAAATATTGAGAGCTATGCTGGACTACACTTATCCTGCTCATTTTCTCAGATGCCAAGACCATGATCTTCATAATGTCATAGTTTCCATCAAGCTGATACAATCTATTTTTTCTACTAGACCAGTTTGTCAAGATGTACAAATACAATTTGAAACAAATATCTAAGATTATAACCAATATATTGAACCCAAAAGTCACTGTTTTGTCAAAATTGTTGACATAAATTAACAAGACCTCACCATCTCATTTTTGTGTAATTAACTATTAATTATAAAGATTTTTTAAATCACCTCCAATGTTGAGGTATCCTAGTGTATAGTCACTCCTTTTCTTGTGTTAAAATATGTTAAAAGTTTCCAAGATATCCATAGATTCAGAATGTGATCCAATCCGGATCTAGGTTTTTTAATCCGAATCACGGCCAACAGCTGGAAATCCTAATGATTTCAAGTTTGGACATAATTGTGCTTACTACATCAGCAGATGAATCTTTCAATCACAAAGATTGAGTAAGAAAAGTTAATGTATGGTCAGTGAATGTCCATATGTAGGCCAAGGGGAGACTACATTTGACAATTTGCCACTGGAATGACTGGCCCCATTACTGAAGCAGCCATTCCGGTGGTAATTTTCAGAAATAGTCTTGATGCCTGCAAATAAACATTTCTCAAGACTATTGCAAAAGACAATTTTAGTCGGCGTGAGCACTAAAGGGTTAAAGACACATGGTTTCTTAAAGGATTAACCCTTTAGTAGTCAAATTTAGTCATGGAGATTTCAATTTTCTCATAGAAATTATGGAGCCAGTCATTCCAGTTGTAAATTTTCCAAAATACTCTTCTCTTGTTCTGCAAATGGACATTTCTCAATGGGGGGGGGGGGGGTGGTAGGGGGGGGGGGGTGATTTCAACCATCTGTCCCACTACCTTAATGATCAAGCCAACTAAAAATGCCTTCACTGATCTTGGGGAATGTCTATTTGCAGGCTAAGAGAAGACTTCACCACTTCGATAATTGAGCCAGTCATTGCGGTGATAAAGTTCCAAAAGTAGTCGACTTGACCTGCATGTGGACACGCAATACGAGATTAAAAACGCTTCATTTTCTGGACCAATAATAAAAGGACATTTTTTGGCCTCCATGAGGCTGGTGTTCTCGCGAGCTGGTTTGACTGTAGTTATCTCCCTTTCTGTGCAACCAATAAAGGGTTAATCTCTGCTGCAGAGTGGTCTTTATCCCTAAAATTTGTTCAAGAAAATTTTCTCAGAAAATGTCCATTTGCAGACCCAGAGAAGGCAATTTTTTGAAAATTTACTACTGGAATGACTGGCTTGATATTGTGGTAAATTTTCAAAAAATAGTGGTCTGCAAATGGACAGAAGCCATTCTTGGCTGATACGAGTTTTGGCCGACTACGATTAAAATGTTAATATACAAAATCTCTGCTAGTGTATCTAATTTCTACAGAATGAGCATTCTAACAATTTCTAAGGCTTTGTTGACTCAAACTAATTCCACGACTGTATATCTCTACTACTGTGTGTTCCTACCTATGAAAAGATAGAAATGAACATGTTAAATAACACACAATGAAGTTTGTATAAAATTTATGAATTACTACTATATTCACATTTCAGAAATTTGTTTACAAAATTTGTGGATGTTTTACGAGCATTTATATTGAAATGCTCATTGCTGTATCACAAACAACAAGGGCAGATCACTCCTTGTTATAGAAAAGAAATCCTGAGACGAGGAGTATTTTGGAATATTTTTGAAGGGAGATGACTGGTTCTAATGAGTAGAAAGTTTTCCAAAATACATTGTTTCTTTTCCCATAACCGGTGATTTATTCAATATCAGGATTTAGCTCCCTTGGTGCTTGTGGCAACAAAAGGGTTAATGCAAAAGTTATGTATCATGGGTTTCAGTTGCAAGTGTGTGTGTGTGTGCGTGTGCGTGCATGCGCGTGCGCTAATCAGTTGCTTAGCATCAAAAAAAATATTTTATGTAATGCTAATTTTTGCTAAATGTTTTGTACATTGATTGTTGAATTTTTCAAAGTAATATGTGAAATTGTTCTTATAAAGTAAATCTTAAAATAATGTTGCTAAATAAATAATAATGATGATGAGAATTATACTAATTAATATATTTGGGTAAATGTTAACATTGTCTCTATTTAAACTAGAGTCAACCTGTTTATAAAGGCCACCTGTAGTGGGTCACTAGAGACATAGGATTGTCTCCTAAACCTTTAACCATTGAAAGTCCACTGTCTCAATTCCAAGGCATCTATATAGGAAAGCTGTTGAATATTTTTAAACCAATTTTACTTGCAGCTGTCAGTCAAATTAGTTTCAAAATATTGAACATAATATTCCATAAATCGTAAAGAATTTGCCTTTTCTGGTCTGTGAGGGTTAAAGGGTTAATTTAAAGTGATGCTCATTGAAAATACCTTTTGTGGCAAAACAGTTGGTCTATCGTCGTCTTAAAGGATCGCCTTCATTTAGCCACAACAGGTATGTGGTATTTATAAACAGGTTCAACTATCCAGTGAGAAAAGCAGAGAGCATTTAGAATTCCTATTGTTGCTATATAACAGGGTTCTACGAGGGAGGTTCAGTCATGGAAATTTTCAACCAAAATATGTGGAAAGTTAATGATATTTGAAAAACTTGAATGTACACAATGATAATAACATTACATTATGTTACAAAATGCTGGCATTTTGCTCTGAATATCAGAGTGACCACAGTGCAATTTTGGCAGAACCAATGGTATTATTAGATGTTTACCCCCCCCCCCCCCCCCCACCTGTAGTTGCAGGTTCAAATCGCTACATCCCACTTCTACCCATATTTTAAAAGTGGATGTGAGCATCTCGCGGTCATTTCCATTTTCTAATCAAAAGTTTAGCACCCTAATATTTCATTTTACATTTTGGCGTAAAACAAGTGTCCATAATCAAATAATGGTTAACGATGTTGTTAAACATGTTTACCGATAATAACTAATATTATTAATTTCTTGCTGAATATTAAAACGTGACAAAATCTCCATCTTCAAGCTGCCATTGTCAAGCCATATATAACGTGTTTTATCTTACTATGTTATCTTTTTCATTGCATATACATACCCCTGTTACCCTTTGATGGTCAAGCGGCCTCTGCGCTGGTCTTGAGGAATGTCCATTTGCAGAACATGGGAGGACTATTTTTGAAAATTTACTACTGGAATGCCTGGCTCGATAAACAAGCCAATCATTCCAGTGGTAAATTAAAAAAAATATTCCTCTCTTAGCATGCAAATGGACATTCGATGAGCAAATATTTAGATTTTCTTCACCAAATTTAGCCATTAAAAGGGTTAAACCGTAAATCCTATTTCCGCCACTAAGCCATTTTGTTCTTCCAGCCAACAGTTTCAAGTCAGATGTATGTCCATTGTTTACAGTATATTCAGTTCTTTTCACTGCGATATCTATGCAGTAGGATTCAATTAACACTCAAATTCTCAGGTTCTGTCAATAAAATTCAAACTTATACTCACTAAATGCCCATTTAGCAGGCCAAGAGATGACAATTTGTTTAACTTTGTCGTGTGAATAACTGGCTTGTTTATCAAGACAGTCATTTCAGTGGTAGAATTAAAAAAACATTCATCTCTTGGCCTGCTAATGAACTTTCCTCAAGACTTTTTTGGCATCCATGACTATTAGTGTTAAAAATTCAGCAGTTTCTTGCCAAATAAGCCTGACTTGTATATTTAGCCTCTTCTTCATTACTTATGATGCCTAGTACAGCTTTAATATAACAGCAAAACTGAGAATGACCTATGCAGAATCTGAAATGAGATTATATCTCTATTATGAACCCAGTCGAAAATTATCACACCGTTTAAAACCTTTAGCGAGTGCAATGTTCTAATTATTGACTCAGTTTATAATAGTGATTTGAAATGGGACTGAGGTTTAGATTTTATTTATCGTATAAACTAATATTTTGACAAATTTTCCAATAAAGTAGCCCCTGAAGCCCGTTTGAATGCAGCATTTTGTGCTATTCGTTGTCGCCGTGACATCAGTTGCTAAGAGATCTGACCAATGCGCCACAAAAAATAATGACAAACAAAAAAAATCCAACTTAAAATTTCAATGTCTATTATGATAATTTAAAAACATTTAATAACTGGGGAGTATATATATGTTTTTTGTTTACATTCTCGCCTTCGCTAGGAAACATTTGCAGTGTCACAGAGCGTGTGGGATTATTAAACGTTATCTAGCCAATGAAAATGGTTCTTACATGTTACCTAACCAATAAAAATGTTTCTTACATGTTACCTAACCAATGAAAGCCGTGTTTGTAGGTTAAGTTCTTAAATTACAAAAATTTCAAGCTAAGCTTTAACCCTTACTGCTTGCAGACGTGAACAATTCTTTGATGTATGCAATATTCTCTATAAAATTTTGGAAGTAATTTGACTGTGAACCATTGCTGCCATAGGCAACAACAGGTTCCAGTCAAATTAGTTACAAAATATTCAACAGCATTCCTGTATAGCTGTCTTGAAATTGAGATGCTAGCATTTGAAGGATTAAGAAAATCTAATAATAATCTTTGGAAAATGTGCAGGATATAGCATGGGAGATGATTGGCAGTGGTGTTAGCATGATCGACTGGTAATCAGCTGGGCGGGGTTCAAATCCTGCCTGACTGTCAGGTGGTGGATGAACAATCGGTGGAAACTTATGCAATCCCCTTCACTCCTCTTTGCCCCTCTCCACCCATAAGTATAAATTTAAGTTAACAATAATGGACTGAAATATAAACCCGTCTAGATATGGCCTGAATGGGACCTGGAATTAGGGTCTCGATAGATGCCAATCAAACCAATAACTTCTGAAGGATGTAGCAAGCAATTTTTGATGAAATATTCTGTTGGATATTTTGAAACTGATTCAACTGAATGTATGCTGTTTCAGTGAGATTAATTTCTAAATACGGTATTTAACAGCTTACTAATATGATTTCTTTGAAATTTGATATGCCATAATTTTAGTGTTAAATCTACTATTTCTATCAATAGAGAAGAAATGGAAAACCCAATCCCCTTTTCCTGTATTGAATGATATATTACAAACTTGATGATGAACATTGCAATGATTAATACACGTCTATAGTGAATAGACAAAACCAGGAAGATAAATCTGCATATCTGACGTCATAATCAAATGCATAACACCTTAACTGATGTCACAATGTATAGTGGCGTCTCGGAACGTGAAAAGTCTATCAAGTGAACGAATCTGGTATCAAAACTTTAACTTTTCAAATTAAATTAAAAGATGAATTGGTGTTCATTTTTCAACAAATTTGGTGGGAGATGGCGCTGTCATAGACAAAAATATCTTCCACCAAAATTGTTAAAAAATGTACACCAATTTCTTTGCTATTGACAGGGTAAAAAATAGAATATTGACAATAGAGTGGTAAGGGTTAATAAATTTACAATTTAATAAATATCCTTTTGAAAATTTTAAAACTAATTTGACTGGAACCTGTTGCTGAACATCTCTCCATAGCAATAACATCTCATTCAATTTAGTTTCAAAATATTCAACAGCTTACCCGTATAGCTACCTTGAAATCTAGATTCTGGAAAATCTGATTTCAACATTTCAAATTGCTTCCAACATGTGTAAGCAGTGAGCGTAGCTTAACCCTTACTTACCACTTTGGTGTCAAAATTTCAAATCTTCAAATTAAATTAAAAGATGAACTGGTGTTAATTTGGTGGGAGATGGTGCTGTCGTAAACAGCAACATCTTCCACCAAAATTGTTGAAAAATGTATACCAGTTTCTTTGATATTGACACAGTAAAAGATAGAATATTGACATCAGAGTTGTACGGGTTAACTAGCAATGTAATTGTTTGATAGGCATCCCTCTGATAGTGTAAAACACATACTAAATATCATAAGATTAGCACCAGATATTCTATTCTTGTTCGGCCTTGGTGAATAAAATCACACTTGATAAGTACTTTGTCACTGGTTCATACAAAACAAAAATCTAAAACCAGATTCTAAATTTTACTGCCATAGTCCATGGCAATGGAAACACAATACAAAAATCTATTGAATGAACTGAAATTTTAGTCTACATGTTTGCTATAGAGCGGTATAATCTGTAAATATTTACGTAATACATTGTCTAGTAGAGCTGGATAAATAACTTGATAATATAGGTTTAAACTGGCGATATATAATGCATTCATCAATCAGGTTGTGACCACTATTAAATCTTTTGTTTCAGATCTCGATGCAGGTATTTTCTATATGTTCAGTATGCGTATTTGAATACGAATTGATTGAAATTATTATTATTTTATTATTAAATTATTATACTTACTGTTGTTGTTACTGCATATATATAATTCAGAACATTTCCTATGCATTGATGCTGTATATTTTGTCGTGCCACAAGGGGTTCCTAAATGCTCTCTGGTTTTTCATAACTGTTTCACTACTGAATGCGAATGCTGATTTTTAATTTCCATAATTATATATGCCAAATGTGAAATTCTGCTCACTCAGTATTTTGAAATAATTTTGACTGAGGTTGGAAAATCTTAATGCTGCAGCAACAACTTTCAGTTACATTATTGTCAAAATATTCAGCAGATTTTTGCTAATCTTTGAATATCAGAAAATCAGTTTCTGCACCTCAGTAGTGGAAGGTGTTAAAAAGTAAACACGTTTTCGTTTGTATAAAATGATTATAGATATTCTGGGCTTATTAAGTCATATAATAGGTAATTAATAATCATATAATAATACTATGATAATACGAATATATTATTAATACTATTATTATTAATTATTATTACTATTATTATTCTTTGGTGCGCTATTTTTACACCAGCAGCAAGAACCATTCGCATCAGTTGGAAATAAATAGAATTTCTGAAGAATGTCTCTGTTTTTTTCTTCCCAGTCCACTGTTGTTTTCTTTCCAATCCACTGTTGGTTTCTTCCCGATCCATCTGATATAGAAATCTGCTTCCAATCATAACTTAATAGTTTCTATGATTAAAGATGCAATTAGACTGGAAAGAAATCGTTAGGAAAATTCTGTCTTCGAATCCAACATTTTAGTTTGATAGTTATATCCGCCATTATCTAGGATTCTATTGTTGTCGTTGGTGTACAATACTCAGTACTAAGACATTCCCTTAGATCTTATGCTAGTCATTGCACTATTGGCAAAAAAACATGTTAAAACAAGACTTTTATGAGACCTGTTATGTCAAAGTGAATCACCTGTCAGAAATTAGAACTTGCCAATGCAATTCAGGAATCCATTTCCTCACTCTTGTATATTACGTCATAATCAAGTAAGTGAAGTGTAGGATGATGTCATAATCATTACATCATGAATGACTCGATTTAGTTAATAAATTAGATGAAATTTATTGATATTTGGTTGTAATTCCATACCGTCCCATAGGGTACATAGATATTATGTTGATGAAGAAGGCTCCAGTCTTTAGCGTAGAAAGCAAATGCATTGTGAAATAAAGGTGGGGGTATCCCTCATAAATACGTCCCATAGGGTACATAGATATTATGTTGATGAAGAAGGCTCCAGTCTTTAGCGTAGAAAGCAAATGCATTGTGAAATAAAGGTGGGGTATCCCTCATAATATTACCTATGTACCATATGGGACAGGATGGAATTACAATCAAAAATCAATAAATGTCAAAGCCGCATTAGTTGTTCATGCTAACCGAATATCGTGTCTTGATACTGGTTTATGATCTCCAACATAGCTAATGAACAATCTTGTACAGTTATTGCGTAACCCACTAGTTCTATGTTTATATTCTTTCAATAAAGTCACAACACACAATTTTCAGGCCGAATTCAACCAAATTTGTCTGGATGTACCCTATTCACAACACACAATTTTCAGGCCGATTTCAACCAAATTTGTCTGGATGTACCCTATGTTCGTAGAACTGCTCCAGAACTGCCATTCGTAAATTTTATTCGTCTATTTTTTGGGTCAAAATCTTAGATTTTATGAAAAATGTACTGGAAATTGTCGAATTGCTTCTTAGGGCCATAGGCTCTAGAATATCCATTCAAAATTTTGATTTATCAATTTTTGGGGTGAAAATCTTACATTTTATGAAAAATGTACCGGAAATTTGGCTGAAAGGATCCTGTCATGATGGGCTATAGAACTTCCATTCAGAATTTTGATTCATAAATTTTTTTTGGTGAAAATCTTAGATTTTATGGTCATAGGCTCTAGAACTTCAATTTGGAATTTTGAGATATCAAGTTTTTGGGTGAAAATCTTACATTTTATGATAAATGTACTGGAAATTGTCAAATTGCTTCTTACCATTCTGAGCGATTTCAAACAAATTAGGCTGAAAGGATCCTGTGGTGATGGGCTCTAGAACATCCATTCAGAATTTTGATTCGTCATTTTTTTGGGTTAAAAATCTGGGATTTTATGAAAGATTTGCCGTAAATGGTCAAAATGCTACTCCTCCATAGCTCCTTGACATATTCCAACCAAATTTGGTTAGATGGATTCTATGGTAGTAGGCTCCAGAACTTCCATTCAAAATTTTGATCAAGCTATTTTTTGGGTGAAAATCTGAGATATGACAAATTTACTGGAAACTTTCAAATTGCTTCTTCTGCTTGTCATCTTAACTGATTTCAAGCAAATATGGTCAAAAGGATCCTATTATCATAGGCTCTAGAACTTGCACTCACAATTTTGATTCATCAAGCCTTTTGGATCAAAATCTTACATTTTATTACAAATTTACTGGAACTAGTCAAATTGCTTCTTCTTACTACGTTGAGCAATTTCAACCAAACTTGGCTACAATGATCCTATAAGTGCCAGAATTTCCATTCAGAATTTTGATTGGTAGATTTTTTCCATCTTGTTTAATGTAACGAATCAATTATATTTAAATGCAAATGATTCTAATGGTCCAGGTAAGCGTCACAGGCCCATCGGCCTCTTGTTTAATAGAATATTTTTTCGAAAACAAGTTCTGTTTGTTGCCTACTAGACTGATTGCTTCAGCAGATCTCCAAATCTAATACAAATGTGTTCACAAACGCTATATTACGTATGTCAATCAAATACAACGATTGAACTCGCTGGCCAGACAGCAGACCAAGCAACATCACAAGTATTAATGATAATTGCTTCAATGTTAGATTATTTACATCTGGTTCATTGTTGATATAGTCAAGAACTACATTGACTTCCCACAGTGGTAGTGTTGGTTTACTATTATATACACCTTTCAAAACTCTTTATCAAAGGATAATTACCGATACTTTCACTAGTCTAAAACACTAATCAGGCCTTATAATGCTGATCTTGCTGAATTTAGGCTACTGTAGCCTAGTCCAGACTTGTATAAAAGATTGAGAAAACCCAACACATTGTTTATAAATGGTGAAAGGGGATCAAGTTCCCTTTGTTCACAAAAACACATCCACCTTTTGAAATATACTAGATATTGGGATTGTGTGGAATTATACCATGACTGTAAAAGCATGTCAACAACTTCTTATAATATGCCTCTTGCGGAGTGCTTGCCTTATATTCTGAAAGCAGTGACATGAAGCTTGTGCTTCAAGGGGTGACGCATTTCCCTATTGTTTGGCATTATTAACAATGTCCTGTTCACCGGAAGAATGTGTGGGCAGTCCAAGATGAAATTTAGAAGCCTCGGAAACCAAAACTGTTGGCCATATAGGTGCTATTAAAATCACTGCTGCTGCATCTTCCTCCACTTATTAATACATAGCCTATAATACTAAAAGGCGGGAAAATGTAATTAAGTGAATTCACCCAATGAATTGTAAAGGCATCAACCACCAACTCCCCAGGGTCTGGCTTCTTTGACACATAATTGGTTAATAGGTTATTTAACCTGGGTGCAAATAGGTCGATATCTGGTTTCCCAAAAACTGGCATGCGCTGTTTAAAACACATTTGTTTAGCATCCATTCGATGTCACAATTATGGTCCCGTGAAGCTAAGTCAGCTTCTGTGTTCATGGAACCAGGTAAATGTGCAGCTGATAGCCCATAACCATATTTCCATAGCAATGTTATTACATAACACTATCATTCCACACATTCGTTAATATAAATCATAGCTGTAGTGTCTCAAAACTAAAGCCCAGACAAGAATTTTCTATCATGCTCAGTGAACTGTGAAACGTAGGTCAGGTGGGCCTACTGTTGACATGCGACACAACTGTAACCTACACCAAATGTGATTACTGTATTAAAAAACCTTGAAACTACAGGCCGGACAAGAATAATCTCTGATGTTCACTGAACCATGAAATATGTCACGCTGTGCTACCTTTGAAACATGACATGTAAGCCATAATGTATCCATATACCAAGTTTGGTTACTGTATACAAAAAACTTGAAACTATAGCCTGGACATGAATAATCTCTGATGTTCAGTGAACCATGAAATATATGTCATGCTGACATACCTTTAGTGCATGAGACTTTAGAACATGATACATCCACATACCAAGTTTGGTTACTGTATACAAAATACTCTTGAAACTACAACCCTGACAATAATAATCTATGATTTTGAATAAACCGTACAAAGTAGATCATGCTGGCCTACTTTTGGTACATGACATGTTTAGGCCATGATGCATTGATCCTTTGGACTGGGGTTGGAGACTTGCAGACAATCAACTTGTACCAATAATGTCTGATTTGAATGCTACACCAGACAATCTACTGGAAATGGTACATTGCAATTGCACAACTTGTTGCAGTACCCCTCATTGCAGTTGCAGAAGAAGCGGGTTTCCATGTACTTCTGCATGTGGATCATGCCAACTTACGTATTGAGCCAATGAGGTCAACCAGGTTTCTGAGGAATTAGAGGACAGTTATGAGGAGTAAAATTGAGATTGTGAGTTTAGCCTTTCAGACCTGTGTTCAGCTATTAATATCAGCTAATTATAATGTCCATAAAGAAACTGTAGCTGGTCAATTAATTAGATACATCTGAAGTGCATTCTACTGATACATCTGTGATGTTGTGCCCATGGTCTACGTCAATAATATATTTATTATTAGTATTGCCATTTCACCCTTTATTGCTGGCCACCATCTTGGATTTGTGGTTTTTGTTAGTTTTTATTGGTCGGGTTGGAATTTTATTGGCACCAGTGAATTCCTTACCCCTGAAAACCATGGGGGAGAAACAAGAATTACTGTTCTATCACAAAAATTAAGGAAGTGATTTTAAGGGATGACGGCGGCCAACTTGGAACTGACCTAGTTTTAACCCACTTCCGGGGGTCATATTTTGGTAGACTGTTTTTGTCATTCGCCACATCCAGTAGGGCCAAAAACCGTTGACAGACCTTTTGTTAGAATTTTTGGGGTCGAATGGTATATTGACCCGCCTAACCTGCCTAACAGGATGCTAGTAAGCAGCAAAATGACATTTAGGTCACAAGGTCAAAGGCACAATTGGTTTTTCAGTTTTAAATGTTTATGCTCAGCAAAATTGTAGAGCTTATATTTCAGGATTGGTTACCAGTTTTGGAACGAAAGCTGAAGACATGGCTGCCTCTAGGCTAGGAAATAACACAAGGCCAAAGGTCCAACTAACTTTGCCTGTCACACAAATGTGTTTTCAAAGCTAAGATTTTGCATTTAACAAAACACATCTGCTTAGACTTCAGAGTTGGTTAAACATACTTGAACTTCGCTTCAGGATATGTGTACTATTAAATCCACAAAACAAGAGGCCCAAGTGGCCTCTATCGCTCACCTGGAACAGTGGCAGTTCAACTAGAAAGGTCATCGCTGATAAATTGAATCCTAAGATTTGGCCAGAACAGCAAGAAAATCATATAAGGATGTATCCTACCAAATTTGATTAAATTCGTTCCAGAGGGTCTCGATCCAATATTTTAAAATTCCTATTGCTTTCATAGAAGTTTTTGGCAGGAAAATCATCCAAGATGGCTTGCCAAACCATTTGTTAGACAGATTCAAAATTGGCAAATTTAAAATCGGTATACCCAAAAAGTATAAAACTAATTTCATATTCAAAACAAAAATCCAATATGGCTGCCTAACACACTACTTGTAGGTTGATCTATTGCGGCCATTTTTTTAATGTATCAACTTCCCTCGGACAAACTTTAATAGCCCTTAGGGCCTAAACATACCTACCAAATTTCAGGCCGATCGGTTCAGCAGTCAGAAATAGTTTTCACGAAAACTAGGTCATCCAATATGGCTGCCAAAGCATTTGGTCAATCAAGTTCCCTTGAACAAACTTGGTTCATGTATTGCCCTAGATGATGTTTCATGAGTGTTGAATCGATCCCCCAAACAGTGTTTTAGAAAAAAGATTTTTTAAATGTTTGTAAACGAGAAATGTGGTTGGTTACAATGCAATCAGGAAGCTAGACTACAATGATCTATGTAGTTTGACGCTCACCTGGACCATTAGCATTTGAACCATTTGCAATTTAAATAGACATGATGGATAGTTTTCGGAAAATCCAAGATGACCTCAAATAAATTGACCAATCAAAAATTCTCATTTGATTTCCTGTAGCTTATCCTCATAGGACCATTCCACCCAAGTTTGGTTGAAATCTAGTCGTTGGTTTGAAATCTAGTCACAGATTAAATAGTATTAGCGATTTAAACTATGCTGGAAAATAGCTGGTAAATCCAAAATCCCTGCCGAAAAAAATTGACCAATCAAAATTCTCATTAGAGCTCTTGAAGTTGACCACGATAGGAGTATTCCGCCCAAGTTTCATTGAAACTGGGCAATTAATTAAGGAACAGTAGAGTTTTAAAGGCTTTCTGAAAATCCAAGATAGCCACCAAAAAGTTGAACAATCAAAATTCTTTATATAATTTCTGAAGCCTAATCACATAGGGACCTTCTAGCCAATTAAGTTGAAATCTGCCAAGTCTTTAATGAGTAGCATTTTGAGAATTTCCATCAGATTTTTCATAAAAACTTGACACTAAAATTCAGATAGGGTTGTTTCTGCCAGATTAATTTGAAATCCGCCCAGGATGTAGCATTTTGACTATTTCTGGTAACTTTTTCACCAATAAAATTGATCAATCAAAATTTTGAATACATATTCTGGAGTCTACCATGATAGGGTTCCAAATTTGGTTGAAATATGTCAAGCCAATAAAATAAGGAGGGGTAGCATTTTGACAATTACTAAAATATTTCACAAAATGTCAGATTTTCACCCAAAAATTGATCCATCAAAATTCTGAATGGACGTTCTAGAGCCTAGCACCATAGAATCCGTCTAGGCAAATTTGGTTGAATTATGTCAAGCAACTAAGGAGTAGCATTTTGACAATTTCCAGTAAATTTTCCATAAAATCTAAGATTTTCAACCCCAAAAATGACCAATCAAAATTCTAAATAGAAGTTCTGGAGGGTATCAGCATAGGATTCTTTCAGCCAAATTTGATTGAAAATGGTCAAAGCGTTAAGGAGAAGTAATTTGATGGACGGACGGATGGCCGCCATGGCCTTAGCTCACTTGACCTTTCAGGGTGGGTCATTATAAGGAAGCATATGTCCAAGATTAGATATAAACTGCTGCTAAGTTGAGTTAAACGGAAACCATTGTTGAAAACAGGTCACAGTGACCTTGACTTTTTGACCCCATGGTCATCGTGTCATGTCATGTTATTACAATGAAGCATGCATATGTCCAAGTTTGGGTCCAGTATGATAAACGAAAGATGAGATATAAACTGTTAAGTTGAGCTAAATGGAAAATTAGTTTTGAAAAAAATTGTGTCACAGTGACTTTGACCGTAATGTCATTGTAGGATGTTGTGGCCTTATAAGGAAGAATGTCTCCAATTTTGGGTCCAGTATGATTAACCAAACTGAGATATAAACAGAAAAGTTGAGCTTAATGGAAAAAGTTAATGTTGAAAAAAGCATTATTTTTATGAAGGTCACAGTGACCTTGACCTTTGACCTTCTGACCCCAAGTCATTGTGAGATGCTGTGCCATTATAATTAAGCATGTGCCCAAGTTTTGGTCCAGTATGATTACCCCCTGGCCCTGAGATATAAATAGAAAAGTTGAGCTAAACGCAAATTGGATGACGATGACGCCACTGCCATTAATTCTGTATTTAAGCTGTTTTGTGTTAAATTAGCAATGCCCCACTTATCAAACATGCACCGGGCAATTGCAAATATTCCTGACCTGTTAGGAGTGGATGGCTATTCCACAGCATCATGTCACTCGGCTCATCAACTCCATGCGAAATCAGTGGCGTCATGTGATCCAAAGCCAGGGTGGATATACACGGTATTAGCAATACTAAAACTGTCACGGAGTGAATGCACTCCCATTCGTTGTTATTTGAGTGTGACACGATAAAATTTGTATTGTTATGATTTGATATTTTTGAAATGGGTAAATTTTTCATTTGATCCATTCTCATTCATGCATAATGCCGTTTCTGGGGAAATCAATTTTACACATCGTTCCTCTCGTCCGGGTGGTGCGGTGTGCGAATTTGTATTGCAACCAATTATATATCTCAGAAAATATTAGCCTATATTTAGAGGGGAACTTACTTATTTTGAGGTTTATATAATTGAACACCAGAACAGAGAGCCTTGGAATTCGCCCTACTCGGAGCCAGCAAATACAGAGCCAGGAGAGGACGTCATTGCATAAATCAACTAAGCATGCTACGAGGTGACCTCAAGAAAGCAGGGTTAGGTACACTCAACTCAAGAATGGACCTGAGGAAGCTAAGGATTTTGGCCGAGGACAAGACACAGTGGGCAAAAGCGAAGAAGGACTGATTGCAGCTGTAGGATGTTTCTACTACTACAGCCGCAGAATACAGTAATCATACATACATAATTGAAACTCATTTGAATGTGATTAGGTCATCAACATTAGTTTTCCGTTTGTGTAACAGAGTTTAACAACAAAAGAGATTCATTTCTAGCTAAGTTCTATCCATGTTATGATTGTGTCGGGATCGATTGAACACTGAATTCTCAGAATCCCAATATCAAGGTAACTACAGGTAAGCTGTTGAATATTTTGTAACTAATTTGATCAGGTGTTGTTGCTGCCTATGGCAGCAACAGAACCCAGTCAAATTAGTTTCAAAATATGCAACAGAATGTTTAGATAGTAGACATGCAATTTGTACAGTTAACAGACTATTCAGTGTTCATGACAGTCCTAGTTACGTTATTGATAATGCATTTTGATTGTGACGTCAGTATGACCATCTACTTGAGAGACAGATCGGATTCATCCTTTGGGGCATGTTCCAGATACAGCAGCCTACTGGGTCGGTAGCACTGGCCCACTGCTGATCCAGTAACCTGCGCTATCAGGGGAAACTCCTGTCATTGGCAGGGCACGATTATGATGTCGACATTGAAGCAAATTGACAAATTATGACCTCACAATCCGTCAAAACAAGACGGTTGCCCCAATGAATTTACTTAATGACCTCATAATCATACTATAACATCAGTGAGAAATTAGAGTTGCAAAACTAGTGCAATCGAACGTGCTTACAGTATTGTAGATAACAAGCTACATTGTTTGACAAATTAGATAATTTATTCATATATAGAATTCATTTTCAATTCATGTACAATATACCCGCATACATAGTGACTTTATTTAAAGATTTTCTATCAACTATGCCTCAGGCACTGCAGACAAACAATTCAACTGGAGAAGCAAACTACGCCACCATGAAAAAGGTTTGAATCAGTAAACTCACTCACTTGATCGATTACATCATTTACATGTACCTGTATGTGGTGCAAAACATTGAATAATTTTAACAAAGTTTCAACACGAATATATTAATTTCATTTCATATCAAGCACTGATGAAAGCCGTTGACTTCTTCTTTTCGTTCGCTGATCATACTGCCAGTCCTGTAAGTGACTATCGACATGATCATAAGCGTTAAGTGCGTGGATCCATGGTTTATTAGAGTGCGCTGTGCGGTCTGGAACCTCCGTCTTCAGCACTCGAGGTTTCTGTCAGAGTTACCTCACCCTTACCTCCTTTAGTCGCCTCTTACGACACGCAGAGGATACGGAAGGTGTATTCTAAGCCCCACCTACAGGGCGAAAAGCTGTTGACTATTCTGAAACTAATATAATCTTAGACAGCAACGGGTTCCAGTGATATTAGTTTCAAAATATTCAACAGAAGATTTCTTATGTACAAAACACATTTGCTATTCAGTGACTCATATTTTAGACAAGTGTCATGCACATACCAATATGCGTAGATAGAGTGAGAGAGCGTAGATAGAGTGAGAGAGTGAGAGCGTAGATAGAGTGAGACAGCGTAGATAGCGTGAGAGAGCGTAGATAGAGTGAGAGAGCATAGAGAGAGCGTAGATAGAGTGAGAGAGCGTAGATAGAGTGAGAGAGCGTAGATAGAGTGAGAGAGCGCAGATAGAGCGTAGATAGAGTGAGAGAGCGTAGATAGAGTGAGAGAGCGTAGATAGAGTGAGAGCGTAGATAGAGAGAGAGCGTAGATAGAGTGAGAGAGTGAGAGCGTAGATAGAGTGAGACAGCGTAGATAGCGTAGATAGAGTGAGAGAGCATAGAGAGAGTGAGAGAGCGTAGATAGAGTGAGAGAGCGCAGATAGAGCGTAGATAGAGTGAGAGAGCGTAGATAGAGTGAGAGAGCGTAGATAGAGTGAGAGCGTAGATAGAGAGAGAGCGTAGATAGAGTGAGAGCGTAGATAGAGTGAGAGAGCGTAGATAGAGTGAGAGCGTAGATAGAGTGAGAGAGCGTAGATAGAGTGAGAGCGTAGAGTGAGAGCGTAGATAGAGTGAGAGAGCGCAGATAGTGAGAGTGTAGATAGAGCGAGAGAGCGTAGAGTGAGAGAGCGTAGATAGAGTGAGAGAGCGTAGATAGAGTGAGAGAGCGCAGATAGAGTGAGAGTGTAGATAGAGTGAGAGAGCGAGAGTGTAGATAGAGTGAGAGAGCGTAGATAGAGTGAGAGAGCGTAGATAGAGTGAGAGAGCGTAGATAGAGTGAGAGAGCGTAGATAGAGTGAGAGAGCGCATCTCTCAACACATTAATCCAAACAGACCAGAAATTACTACTTCTTTATGATGGAACGAATATTCTGTTGGGGGGGGGGGGGGGGGGGGAAGGGGGACCACCCCGTCAGGACCATAACCCTTTATCACTCATATCAGCTAAAACCAGCTTCTGTAGTAGACTTGAGAAATGTCCATTTGCAGACCAAGAGAAAACTATTTTTTTTAATTTACCACTGGAATGACGGGCTCGATAACCGAGCCAGTCATTGCAGTGGTAAATTAGAAACGATAGCCTTCTCTCGGTCTGCAAATGGACATTTTCTATGAGAAAATTGAAATTTCCTTGAACAAATTAGATGGTTTAAATGGTGAAATATGACAACTTGTGTGATGTAACCTCGTGAGAAAGATACGGAAATGATAACAGTAATATGCTACTTGAATTATTGTGCTGAAATTTATGAATGTAACACAGTTTAAAATTGATACCAGCTAGTCGACAAACAAGACATTGAATATTGTAGACTGGCCATTCAGCATTAAAAGGTATACAGCCTACTTATTGTCCATTAAAGGCCAGACAGTTGTTGTTCATATTTAAGAAGTATTTAGTCAGCTGTTGAGCTGTCAATCGATCAGCCAACAAGCAGTACTCAGCCAGTCAATCGGTCAGTGACTGAGCCAGCCAGCAATCAGCTTGCTTACTAGACTGTTAATTGCGCTAACAGTCAATCAGCCAGTCCATTAGAGTCATACTAAGATAGACATTTATATCAGTCTGTTGGGCAGTCCTTCCACCTGCTGACCCACGGTTAGAGCTAAGTCCACCCCCGACAAAAAAACCCGCGTTACGATAGTAATATGACATGACTGACACATCACACACTTACTATCAGTGTGCATACACATTCTGGAGGACAGGCAAATTCCATACTTCTTCTATACCCTTGCCCAGAGGTAATTTACTTATTTCCAGACTCATTTTACAATGTACTGTATTCAATAAGTAGTAATTTTAAAACTACCAAATTTTGCATAAAAATATGTACAGTAGCTGCCATGAGCGTCAATATTTTGAAAATTATCTATATTATTAATAGTATCAGAATCACACCTGATTTTATATTTAAATTTTCCATACTTTTTCTAACCCATCAACAGAAAATGTCTCTTATGTACTATGTGATGCTATATATATATATCATCATAGTGGGGTTCATAGATCATAAAACCATTCAGGAAATCACAATCATTGATTGATAGTGTGCTTTCCGGACTCTCCTTAGCAAAGGCTAGAAGGAGTGAACATAACAGTCAGATTCTATACAACATAATACATAGAATGTTAATCTAGTCCTTCTCTATCCTTAAAAGCTTTCTTTCTCTCAAGATTCTTCCTTGTTCTAACTCTACGCTCCTGATGTTTTAGTTGCTCCTCACGTTGTTGCTGTGCCTCAAAGCTGTTTTCTCCATTGATATAATTGTCCAGTTTGATGAGCAGATGTTGTCTGGCATGTTTTCGATTCTGATCCAATGACCTTGTCTCATGGCACTAAAATGAATGTGAAAAACATCTGTAGCATTAGATCTGTGATTATAAGACTTATTTATAGTGAAGAAACTGGCCGCTGCAGTGGTTGAGAGGTATTTTCATTGGCAGGCCAAGATAAAACAATTTTTGAAAATTTATCACTGGAATGACTAGCTCTTATCACGCCAATGATTCTAGTGGTAAATTTTCAAAAATACCTTCTTGTCATGGAACTTGCGGGATTGAATGTATGTAGATTTAGGCGATTTATGGGATCAGATGCTATGGGTGTGGGACTGACCGTCTCTGGTTTCACTGATAGCGACTCTCATATCCTCACTGTGAATGCAGGTCAATGTGAGACTGGTTTCTAATGTATATTTATTACTTGTATATCATTGAGGGGAGTTCAGCTAGTTTCCTTGTCACAGTTAACTTCTAGCATTATACCAGCCATTGTGTTCTAGTATATAGTGAACAGTCCAGTTTAGTTAAAGTTATCCTAAAGCAATATACTTTAAGTTTTACAAAGTTAGTTTAGATTTGAAGTAGTGAATATATATTTGGTATGTACAATGAGATTCTCCTTCGAGTTATTAGTGTGCTATAGCTCCCTTCACTGGATGTTATTAGCAACACGATTATACACCATTCCCGATCTATTCCCGAACCAACCTTCACAGAAACTGCTGGGTGACAAGTCACAATCAGTTGTATCCTACAGTCGCCCACATTTCTATGGTGCCGTAACCAGGATAACAGAATAATTCGATTTACTGTGACATTCGTGATTTATTCAATAATAAATCTTCAACCATAACTATGTCTGCTGACAAGTCTAAGTTGTACAAATCTCGTGGTGTCTATCGTGGACAGATAACTCGCTTGCAAAATAAAATCAGGAATATTTTCGCTGGGGCTGAACTCACCTTAGGTGACCAAGATTCTCTCGACACCACATTGCGTTCTTTACCTATTAAATTGGAGATCGTCAAGGACATTGATAAGCAAATCAGTGAACTGATTACCGACGAGGAATTCGAACCATTTCTCACACATTCTGCAGACTATGTGAACGATACTGAGGCGTACATTATGACCTGTGAGAAAAGGATAAGACGCGCATTATCAAACGGGGATGATGTCAGTAATGCTTTGGACGGTGCGTATCAGCCGCCCGACCCTAGACATGCAGTTAACCTACCAAACCTGGCATTGAAGACTCAATGGCGATGTTCTACAATGGTTGGGGTTTTATGACTCATTTAAATCGGCGATTGACTCGGATAACAGACTTTCAGATGTTCAGAAATTTCAGTACTTGTGTGCTCAGCTGTTGGGTGAAGCAGCTGAACTCGTGAATGGACTACCACTATCCGATTCGAACTATTCGCATGCTATGTCTCTGCTCAGGAACGCTATGGACAAAATGATGATCTTATTGACGCTTACATGAGAGCACTTTTGGAGTTCCCGCCACCGGAATACACAGTGGACTCATTACATAGTTTTCATGATTGCTTGGAATCGTACATTCGAGGATTACGAACATTGGGTATTGCTCCTGACTCGTATGGAGCTTTATTGGTACCAGTAATTCTGGACAAACTATCTCCGCGTTATTCTGAACAGATTACTCATTCTCATCATGGAAAATGGACAATAGATGACCTTCACACATGATTTCAACAGGAAATCAAAGCACTTCGAGCTAGCAATCATATGGGTAATTAACTTTTTCAGATAATGGTGATGATCGTCACTGCTCTACTGCGGCATTCTACACACAAAAAACATCACGCTCTTCAAATAAACTATCTTCTCAACAAACTAAGCATCACACCATCCAGAATTAATCTCAATCACGAGTTTCTACGTGTGCATATTGTAAAGGTAAGCATACCTCTGGTGACTGTATAGTAATCACAGACAAGAAAAATAGGCATGAAATAGTGATCCGTGACAAGCTTTGCTTTAACTATTTAAGTAAACATCGTGCTGCCGACTGCAAATCTGCATTTCGGTGTCGGATTTGTAAATGCAAACATCATTCCTCCTTGTGCACGGTAACCCATTCTACTCAGGAAACAGACAACAGCAACCATAACTCTGTGTCACCAGATGATACCAAAGTGTCATTAGCAAATTTGAATGGATTTATCCTTTTGAAAACAGCTATTGCAGATATATCGGCAAATCAAAATTCTGCTACTGTGGCTTTGTTATTTGATGAAGGAGCACAGAGAACATTCATTACGCAGAACACTGTGAACTCACTGAGCCTTAAGCCAATCAGAACAGAGAACATTCACCTGTCAATATTCGGTGAAAAGACAGGTATACGTGCCTCACCTATTGTGCAAATTACGCTCCATACACAGGATAGTTCATGTGATATTATTATACAGGCATTGGTTGTGCCTCGTATTTCCACTCCGATGAGGAACTACGTTACGAAATCTGTCATCGACCTCCCACATATTCGGACTTCAACTTGCTCACCCGTACATACAGGCGTATTCGGATGACATTTCTGTATTAATCGGTGCCGACTATTACTGGTCAATTGTTGGAAATCATATTGTTCGGGGACCAGGACCTACTGCGATTCTTCCAAATTTGGTTACCTCCTCTCTGGGCCTACTTCAGTACTTCCAAACAATCGACACAATGGATCTACATCTGTACATCACGTCAATATTGACATTCGTTCACATCAACTCGAGGACGCAGATCTTCAACACACTTCTAGGGACCTAGAAACTATCAGAGTTAACAGTTCAGAGCTAAATACTATCTGTGATCACGTGGCCTAACATCAAACTCACATTCGAAAGGAGAATGGACATTACATAGCTAAGTTGCCTCGGAAACACGATTATGAACCATTACCCACCAATCGGGATGTATCACAAAAACGCACATGTGCGATGGTGCAACGCCTATCGCCTGAGACTCACGAAGCATACGACAAAGTCATTCGTGAACAACTGTCTAGTGACTTCATTGAACTAGTACGGGATGATGACACTACAAGCGGACACTACCTACCGCATCGTAGTGTGAAGAAACATTCAACATCAACACCATTACGCATCGTCTACGACTATTCGTGTGCAGTGAAGGACAAACCTAGCCTTAATGAATGTCTACAGACGGGACCACCACTTCTTAACGCCCTTACATCAATTCTCTTACGTTTCCGGCTCCATTCAGTCGCGAGCACAGCGGATGTTCAGAAAGCATTTCTCCAGATTGGTCTGGACCAAGATGATCGTAAGTACACCAAATTCTTTTGGCTTTCCACAAAGCACCTTTGATACATACCAATTCAAGGTGATACTATTCAGTGCCATTTGTTCACCATTCATTCTCAATGCAACAGTACATAACCACTTGGAACAGTATCCTTCGACTACTACTCGTTCTTCTTCTTCTTTTCGTTCTCTGATCATATCGCCAGTCCTGTAACTGACTATCGACATGATCATAAGCATTAAGTGCGTGGATCCATGGTTTATTAGTGTGCCGTGCGGCCTGGAACCTCCGTCTTCAGCACTCGAGGTTTCTGTTAGGGTTACCTCACCCTTACCTCCTTTAGTCGCCTCGTACAACACGCAGAGGATACGGAAGGTGTATTCTAAGCCCCACCTACAGGGCAGACTACTACTACTCGTGATCTCTTGGAGAATATTTATGTTGACAACATCGTTTCAGGGTGTGACACTACATGGGATATTATGCAATACTACGATGAAGCCAGTGCAGCAATGGCTTCTGGCGGCTTTCTTCTATGCTCTTGGTCGACCAATTGTGATGACCTTCGGGATTACATTCAGCAAGATGAACTCTACAATTGTGAACAGTCGGTCAACGTGCTCGGAATTAAGTGGGACACAAAGGTTGACAAACTCTCATATCGGGATTATGCTACTTCTACTGACAAACACTTAGTCTACACAAAACGAACAATCGTACAAACAGTTGTGAGATTCTTCGATCCTCTGGGATACCTGTCGCCGGTACAGATATGCGCGAAAGTCTTTATCCAACAGTTCTGGAAATCGGGATATGATTGGGACTGCTCACTGCCTGATAACCTTCGTCTACCTGGAATGACATCATTCATGACTTAGGCACAGCATCAGCAACGGTTATCGATCGCACTTACTTCCCATGGGGCATCAATAATACATCAACGTATGAACTTCATGTATTCGCGGACGCCAGTAAATCTGCATACGGTTGTGTGATTTACCTTCGAGATGTGACAACTCAACAGACTGCACTTGTGGTGGCAAAGTCACGAGTGGCACCTACTCACCACACCACAATTAGAACTGTTGGCCGTGTTTATCGCTTCGGGACTGTTACAGCTGGTGCACAATTCATTAGGGGCTCACATCACGATCATGATGCGATTCATACAGTGTGTGTGGGACAAAAAGTGATCCCCTATGACTTCACAGCCGAAACATTCTGGACATTACGTATTCAACGCGAACATTACGCAAATGAACTGTCAAAACTTCGCAATGATGAACATTCAGGACATACTCCACTCATTAAACAATTACGATTGTTCATGGATGCTAAGGGCATACTTTGTGTGGGTGGACGTTTGCATAATGCGTCACTAGCATACACTACACAGTGTCCTACTCTCTTGCCTTCTGCTTCTGCATACACAAAACTAGTCATACTCAATACTCACCAGCGAGCTCACCACATGGGTACCGAGTCTACGATGACTCTATTCCGCCAAACCTATTGGGTCACACGGATGCGTAAAACAGTCAAATCTTTATTACGCAGTTGCTTTCAGTGCAAACTCATTACTGGATTACCATACGCATTACCACCTCCAGCTCCATTGCAAAAGTGCAGATTGAGAGATTCACCTCCCTTCACGGTCACTGGTATTGATTATACTGGAGCTTTGTATGTGAGGTCAAATTCGTCTTTGGTCAAAGGTGAAAATAAGGCTTACATACTGTTGTTTACATGTGCAAGCACATGGGCTGTGTGCACTTGGAAGTCACTACAGACTTAGCAGTAGTTGCATTTCTCAATGCATTTCGACATTTCGTTGCTCGGCGTTCACTACCTTCTAAGCTTCTCTCTGATAATGCTACCACTTTCCTGGAAGTGAACTTCGTAAGCTTTTAAGGTCCAGCGAATTTCAAAACGTCATGACTGACTATAAAATGACATGGTCCAACACCCCAAAATGTGCACCTTGGCACGGGGGATTTTGGGAAAGACTCATTGGTCTAACAAAGTCCACACAATCAAGAAAGTTCTAGAGAGAGATTTCGTTACTCTAGACGAATTAACGACTATCGTTACTGAAGTAGAGACCTCTATCAACAGTCTCCCTCTAACATACTTCTTGTAAGACATCGAGCTGACCCCACTTACTCCATCACATCTACTTCATAGTCGACTCTTGACCACATTACCGCATATGCAAGTAGATGAACTTAGTGATCCTACCTTTGGCACGTCTCAAACCGAACTAAATAGACGAGCAATACAACTTGCTACCATTCAAGCCCACTGGGCCAAGTTTGTTACATTTCTTACCCAAGGGATAATAAATATGGACAACTAGAGTTTAGAGACTAATCAATCAGGTCGAAAAACAATATATGCTAGGCTGCTATCTAATAAATCTGGTTCACCTATCCTAGCTATAGCCTAAAAAGTGTGTGGCCGACTTACTTTAATAGGAATCTCTAGACTATGACATTTTAGTACTGAAGCCGTCGTCAAGAGGGAAGAACACCCCTTTAACAATGGCCTAGCACTTTAACAAACAGATTTGAAATTTTCAATAAATGGTATCTTTTAATTGACAATCAGATAAACTCCTAGAGTCGTATATTAGGTAATAACAATTCTCGGTTCTGTACATGTACTGTTGTAGAAATGTGCCTACAATGATGGTTGCGCCTCGAAGTGGTGGAATATCCGCAACAGGAAGAAGTTTCGGTTTCTCTGTCATTTCTTTATCTGGAAGCGTGACTTGTATTTTTAGCTCAAAATGCTGATTTTAACACAATGCCTTTCTTAATCAAATGTTATTGGGGAAATACATGACTACCGGTATCCAATACAGTCTAAAAGTTATACTCTTACTGGATTTTATACAACAATGATTAAATAACCAAGATGGAGGTCGGTCGTAAAAACTTAGTTACCTTTGAAATTGAGTGAATCAAGTGACAATGTGGCTGGCAGCAGAAAATGACACATATCTGGTTCCATGAACATAGCCCATAGCCACAAGGACTAATTATGCGAGCATGTACAAACATGGAATCAAATAATGTTTTAGAAAAAGCTGCTTAAAAATACAGGTTTAAGACCTGATAACAATTTAGTACAAGAAGGCGGAAATGTAAAAAACTTGCTATGACAGCAATGAAACTCGCCTCCTTGGGCCATGCCATTGAGCGTTCCCTTTCTCCGACTGCAGTACGCAGACTATACACCTATCACAAATAAGTTAAAAATCAAATCTGTGACCAGAAAATAGGTCTTGTGCGCACATTTGGCACTCGGTTCTAGCCAGCAAAAACGCTTTCAAATTAAGTAGCAATACAGTAACTTTCTGCCGTACAAAACACAGCCACGTTTACCAATTAATCAGCTGGCCATTCAGAATCCGAGCCTACTAACATTTTACGTAAATAAAACTTAGAAAGCAACACACTGCCATACTGCACAACAGCCGGCGAAAGAGAACGCTAATATTTTGGAAACTTCAATGTCAGACCAACTGCAATTGCCAAAGTAGCAGTTTATATTCGGATTTGAAATCATGCTAACGTAAAGCTCACGATCTAGTCAGAGTGTTACTCCAAAATTGACATGTAACCATTCCACTCTGAATTCCGTTTCGACACACACAGAAAATTCGATCCAGCTGCTGTTTGATTACAATACTAACTTTACATGTATCTGTATGCCATGTCTCTGGAAGGCTGAAAGTCCCCTCCATCAAACAGTTTCCATAAGATGTCATCTTGGGGTGATGCCCACTGATTTGAATTGATAGACCTTCCCTTACTGAGTAAAATTTTGACTTACCTGGCTGGCATAATTACCTTAATGACAATGCGAGAAGGCAAATGTTTGAGCACCACACAGTTTGAGGTTTTATTCACGGACTGACCACCTGGTCCAGAACCATGCACAAATGACTCTTCTAGATCTGATTCAAGGACCACTGGGAACTGATACGTTTTACGTGATATCCACCGACTGATCCTGATAAAATGCAATGGTGTCACACTTGGCACTGGAGATATATTATTGCGCAAATATGAAGAACATGTATGCATGTTGTGAAAGTGGTAGAGAGCTGGTATAACTCGCTCAGACAGCAGATGCTGCCGCACAGCCCTAACTGCAGCTTTGTGTTCTGTTCTGTAAGAACAGATGCTTAAGTCTGTTTGAAACACTGGCTTAATAAGCTTATGATTACCATTACGACAAATCGATGCCACATAATTTGAGAAGCACGGCATGTGGCTTGATGAAGATACACCATTATTTGAAGTATACCCCACATGAGTTGAGGAAGAGGCCATGTTAGCAATGGCTCTGCGAAGCAATCTACAAAACAACTGCAAATGACTGGATTTCACAATTAACCACATACTTAAATCATTAAGTAAGTTAAGTTCTGTAGTAACCTGGCAAACGAACAGTGCAGGTGTTCTGTATTCTTAATGTTAGTATTTACATATCCATATATTATGTTAGAAATCGGGTTGTTCACTTCTACCCCTTCAGGAGCTTCCACGACTCTCACGTATTTAAGTGAGATGAATGTGGCATTTGTCGCAGAATATTTTGAAAACAATTTCACTAAATGACAAAATCAAGATTTCCGAATAGTCATAGAGCAACAAAACTGAGAACTAGAAAGCAACATGTAGACAATGTCAACATCTACGTGTACTGGTATATTGAAGACTGAATGGCACTCTGAGCAGGATTCCACGACTCAATGTTTGTCTCGGTATCATATGCTTGACTCTGTAAATATGATAACAAACACAACAGTTTATAATTATGAGAATTTTATATGGAAATTCAACTGCATTTTATTAATAATTAACTCTTTAGCTATACACTGAAGTGTTACGGTTTCATGAGACTGGGATAACTTGTTAATATCACAGTACCAATTGTCAATCAGATATGTCTTCCATATGTACAGTGTTCTAACATGCTAACCATTTAATGGCCATACTTCAATCACATTTTAATTCTGTAAATAGGCTACTAGCCAGTTATGACAGATTTTAAAAACAATTACATTTCCTTATATGTCAGCATGATAGTAATCAGTGTTTATGTCTGCAGCATAATAGTCATAATATACAGGTTGGATGCCCTTTGAAATTCAGGTTTCCCCGGGCAACAGGGCAAAAGGGCATTTCTATATCTGTTGGTTGAATCCCATTCAACAGTTTCGGAGGAGTCGTGGCAAAATCAATTTCTGCACAGTAAAATTTGACCCTTTGACCCTCCCCGACCACCTGGGGTGGAGCCAAATGTAAATGTGCTTGTGCAGTCCGCAATCATATGAATAAATCATATAACAAATTTGGTTGAATTCTCTCCAGCAGTTTCAGAGGAGTTGTATTACAATCAGACAAGAAAACTGACAAATTGTGTATTTCAAGGGAGATAACAATTATGGGGGGATTTTGCAGAAAGGAAATCATGACACTTCATCTATACGTAACACATCTGTCGAAATTTTTTTTTTCAAATGTATAGGTTCAGAAGTCTTCAAGATCTGACCCGGACAAGAAAATTTTGATGAATTTTAATCTTTCAAGGGAGATAACTCTCACGAATATGCGAGAATTTTGTCGAAAGGAAATCATGAGACTTCATCTATACCTAACACATCTGCCAGAAAGAAAATTGCGAGTGTAGATCTGGCCAGGAAAAGAAAAT
>CM067370.1:311700-336700 GCA_034401795.1 Chaetoderma sp. LZ-2023a | reverse complement strand
TGGAACCTCCGTCTTCAGCACTCGAGGTTTCTGTCAGAGTTACCTCACCCTTACCTCCTTTAGTCGCCTCTTACGACACGCAGAGGATACGGAAGGTGTATTCTAAGCCCCACCTACAGGGCGAAAAGCTGTTGACTATTCTGAAACTAATATAATCTTAGACAGCAACGGGTTCCAGTGATATTAGTTTCAAAATATTCAACAGAAGATTTCTTATGTACAAAACACATTTGCTATTCAGTGACTCATATTTTAGACAAGTGTCATGCACATACCAATATGCGTAGATAGAGTGAGAGAGCGTAGATAGAGTGAGAGAGAGTGAGAGCGTAGATAGAGTGAGACAGCGTAGATAGCGTGAGAGAGCGTAGATAGAGTGAGAGAGCATAGAGAGAGTGAGAGAGCGTAGATAGAGTGAGAGAGCGCAGATAGAGCGTAGATAGAGTGAGAGAGCGTAGATAGAGTGAGAGAGCGTAGATAGAGTGAGAGCGTAGATAGAGAGAGAGCGTAGATAGAGTGAGAGCGTAGATAGAGTGAGAGAGCGTAGATAGAGTGAGAGCGTAGATAGAGTGAGAGAGCGTAGATAGAGTGAGAGAGCGTAGATAGAGTGAGAGCGTAGATATAGTGAGAGAGCGTAGATAGAGTGAGAGAGCGTAGATAGAGTGAGAGCGTAGATAGAGTGAGAGAGCGCAGATAGTGAGAGTGTAGATAGAGCGAGAGAGCGTAGAGTGAGAGAGCGTAGATAGAGTGAGAGAGCGTAGATAGAGTGAGAGAGCGCAGATAGAGTGAGAGTGTAGATAGAGTGAGAGAGCGAGAGTGTAGATAGAGTGAGAGAGCGTAGATAGTGAGAGAGCGCAGATAGAGTGAGAGAGCGTAGATAGAGTGAGAGAGCGTAGATAGAGTGAGAGAGCGCATCTCTCAACACATTAATCCAAACAGACCAGAAATTACTACTTCTTTATGATGGAACGAATATTCTGTTGGGGGGGGGGGGGGGGGAAGGGGGACCACCCCGTCAGGACCATAACCCTTTATCACTCATATCAGCTAAAACCAGCTTCTGTAGTAGACTTGAGAAATGTCCATTTGCAGACCAAGAGAAAACTATTTTTTTTAATTTACCACTGGAATGAATGGGCTCGATAACCGAGCCAGTCATTGCAGTGGTAAATTAGAAACGATAGCCTTCTCTCGGTCTGCAAATGGACATTTTCTATGAGAAAATTGAAATTTCCTTGAACAAATTAGATGGTTTAAACGGTGAAATATGACAACTTGTGTGATGTAACCTCGTGAGAAAGATACGGAAATGATAACAGTAATATGCTACTTGAATTATTGTGCTGAAATTTATGAATGTAACACAGTTTAAAATTGATACCAGCTAGTCGACAAACAAGACATTGAATATTGTAGACTGGCCATTCAGCATTAAAAGGTATACAGCCTACGTATTGTCCATTAAAGGCCAGACAGTTGTTCATATTTAAGAAGTATTTAGTCAGCTGTTGAGCTGTCAATCAATCAGCAAACAAGCAGTACTCAGCCAGTCAATCGGTCAGTGACTGAGCCAGCCAGCAATCAGCTCGCTTACTAGACTGTTAATTGCGCTAACAGTCAATCAGCCAGTCCATTAGAGTCATACTAAGATAGACATTTATATCAGTCTGTTGGGCAGTCCTTCCATCTGCTGACCCACGGTTAGAGCTAAGTCCACCCCCGACAAAAAACCCCGCGTTACGATAGTAATATGACATGACTGACACATCACACACTTACTATCAGTGTGCATACACATTCTGGAGGACAGGCAAATTCCATACTTCTTCTATACCCTTGCCCAGAGGTAATTTACTTATTTCCAGACTCATTTTACAATGTACTGTATTCAATAAGTAGTAATTTTAAAACTACCAAATTTTGCATAAAAATATGTAGAGTAGCTGCCATGAGCGTCAATATTTTGAAAATTATCTATATTATTAATAGTATCAGAATCACACCTGATTTTATATTTAAATTTTCCATACTTTTTCTAATCCATCAACAGAACATGTCTCTTATGTACTATGTGATGCTATATATATATCATAATAGTGGGGTTCATAGATCATAAAAGCATTCAGGAAATCACAATCATTGATTGATAGTGTGCTTTCCGGACCCACCTTAGCAAAGGCTAGAAGGAGTGAACATAACAGTCAGATTCTATACAACATAATACATAGAATGTTAATCTAGTCCTTCTCTATCCTTAAAAGCTTTCTTTCTCTCGAGATTCTTCCTTGTTCTAACTCTACGCTCCTGATGTTTTAGTTGCTCCTCACGTTGTTGCTGTGCCTCAAAGCTGTTTTCTCCATTGATATAATTGTCCAGTTTGATGAGCAGATGTTGTCTGGCATGTTTTCGATTCTGATCCAATGACCTTGTCTCATGGCACTAAAATGAATGTGAAAAACATTTGTAGCATTAGATCTGTGATTATAAGACTTATTTATAGTGAAGAAACTGGCCGCTGCTGTGGTTGAGAGGTATTTTCATTGGCAGGCCAAGATAAAACAATTTTTGAAAATTTATCACTGGAATGACTAGCTCTTATCACGCCAATGATTCTAGTGGTAAATTGTCAAAAATACCTTCTTGTCATGGAACTTGCGGGGTTGAATGCATGTAGATTTAGGCGATTTATGGGATCAGATGCTATGGGTGTGGGACCGACCGTCTCTGGTTTCACTGATAGCGACTCTCATATCCTCACTGTGAATGCAGGTCAATGTGAGAGTGGTTTCTACTATATATGTATTACTTGTATCTCATTGAGGGGAGTTCAGCTAGTTTCCTTGTCTCAGTTAACTTCTAGCATTATACCAGCCATTGTGTTCTAGTATATAGTGAAAGTCCAGTTTAGTTAAAGTTATCCTAAAGCAATATACTTTAAGTTTTACAAAGTTAGTTTAGATTTGAAGTAGTGAATATATATTTGGAATGTACAACGAGATTCTCCTTCGAGTTATTAGTGTGCTATAGCCCCCTTCACTGGATGTTATTAGCAACACGATTATACACCATTTCCGATCTATTCCCGAACCATCATTCACAGAAACTGCTGGGTGACAAGTCACAATCAGTTGTATCCTACAGTCGCCCACATTTCTATGGTGCCGTAACCAGGATAACAGAATAATTCGATTTACTGTGACATTCGTGATTTATTTAATAATAAATCTTCAACCATAACTATGTCTGCTGACAAGTCTAAGTTGTACAAATCTCGCGGTGTCTATCGTGGACAGATAACTCGCTTCCAAAATAAAATCAGGAATATTTTCGCCGGGGCTGAACTCACCTTAGATGACCAAGATTCTCTCGACACCACATTGCGTTCTTTGCCTATTAAATTGGAGATCGTCAAGGACATTGATAAGCAAATCAGTGAACTGATTACCGACGAGGAATTCGAACCATTTCTCACACATTCTGCAGACTATGTGAACGATACTGAGGCGTACATTATGACCTGTGAGAAAAGGATAAGACGCGCATTATCAAACGGGGATGATGTCAGTAATGCTTTGGACGGTGCGTATCAGCCGCCGGACCCTAGACATGCAGTTAACCTACCAAACCTGGCATTGAAGACTCAATGGCGATGTTCTACAATGGTTGGGGTTTTATGACTCATTTAAATCGGCGATTGACTCGGATAACAGACTTTCAGATGTTCAGAAATTTCAGTACTTGTGTGCTCAGCTGTTGGGTGAAGCAGCTGAACTCGTGAATGGACTACCACTATCCGATTCGAACTATTCGCATGCTATGTCTCTGCTCAGGAACACTACGGACAAAACGATGATCTTATTGACGCTTACATGAGAGCACTTTGGGAGTTACTGCCACCGGAATACACAGTGGACTCATTACATAGTTTTCATGATTGCTTGGAATCGTACATTCGAGGATTACGACATTGGGTATTGCTCCTGACTCGTATGGAGCTTTATTGGTACCAGTAATTCTGGACAAACTATCTCCGCGTTATTCTGAACAGATTACTCATTCGCATCATGGAAAATGGACAATAGATGACCTTCACACATGATTTCAACAGGAAATCAAAGCACTTCGAGCTAGCAATCATATGGGTAATTAACTTTTTCAGATAATGGTGATGATCGTCACTGCTCTACTGCGGCATTCTACACACAAAAAACATCACGCTCTTCAAATAAACTATCTTCTCAACAAACTAAGCATCACACCATCCAGAATTAATCTCAATCACGAGTTTCTACGTGTGCATATTGTAAAGGTAAGCATACCTCTGGTGACTGTATAGTAATCACAGACAAGAAAAATAGGCATGAAATAGTGATCCGTGACAAGCTTTGCTTTAACTATTTAAGTAAACATCGTGCTGCCGACTGCAAATCTGCATTTCGGTGTCGGATTTGTAAATGCAAACATCATTCCTCCTTGTGCACGGTAACCCATTCTACTCAGGAAACAGACAACAGCAACCATAACTCTGTGTCACCAGATGATACCAAAGTGACATTAGCAAATTTGAATGGATCTATCCTTTTGAAAACAGCTATTGCAGATATATCGGCAAATCAAAATTCTGCTACTGTGGCTTTGTTATTTGATGAAGGAGCACAGAGAACATTCATTACGCAGAACACTGTGAACTCACTGAGCCTTAAGCCAATCAGAACAGAGAACATTCACCTGTCAATATTCGGTGAAAAGACAGGTATACGTGCCTCACCTATTGTGCAAATTACGCTCCATACACAGGATAGTTCATGTGATATTATTATACAGGCATTGGTTGTGCCTCGTATTTCCACTCTGATGAGGAACTACGTTACGAAATGTGTCATCGACCTCCCACATATTCGGGGACTTCAACTTGCTCACCCGTACATACAGGCGTATTCGGATGACATTTCTGTATTAATCGGTGCCGACTATTACTGGTCAATTGTTGGAAATCATATTGTTCGGGGACCAGGACCTACTGCGATGTCTTCCAAATTTGGTTACCTCCTCTCTGGGCCTACTTCAGTACTTCCAAACAATCGACACAATGGATCTACATCTGTACATCACGTCAATATTGACATTCGTTCACATCAACTCGAGGACGCAGATCTTCAACACACTTCTAGGGACCTAGAAACTATCAGAGTTAACAGTTCAGAGCTAAATACTATCTGTGATCACGTGGCCTAACATCAAACTCACATTCGAAAGGAGAATGGACATTACATAGCTAAGTTGCCTTGGAAACACGATTATGAACCATTACCCACCAATCGGGATGTATCACAAAAACGCACATGTGCGATGACTCAAGAAGCATACGACAAAGTCATTCGTGAACAACTGTCTAGTGACTTCATTGAACTAGTACGGGATGATGACACTACAAGCGGACACTACCTACCGCATCGTAGTGTGAAGAAACATTCAAAATCAACACCATTACGCATCGTCTATGACTATTCGTGTGCAGTGAAGGACAAACCTAGCCTTAATGAATGTCTACAGACGGGACCACCACTTCTTAACGCCCGTACATCAATTCTCTTACGTTTCCGGCTCCATTCAGTCGCGAGCACAGCGGATGTTCAGAAAGCATTTCTCCAGATTGGTCTGGACCAAGATGATCGTAAGTACACCAAATTCTTTTGGCTTTCCACAAAGCACCTTTGATACATACCAATTCAAGGTGATACTATTCAGTGCCATTTGTTCACCATTCATTCTCAATGCGACAGTACATAACCACTTGGAACAGTATCCTTCGACTACTACTCGTTCTTCTTCTTCTTTTCGTTCTCTGATCATATCGCCAGTCCTGTAAGTGACTATCGACATGATCATAAGCATTAAGTGTGTGGATCCATGGTTTATTAGTGTGCCGTGCGGCCTGGAACCTCCGTCTTCAGCACTCGAGGTTTCTGTTAGGGTTACCTCACCCTTACCTCCTTTAGTCGCCTCGTACAACACGCAGAGGATACGGAAGGTGTAATCTAAGCCCCACCTACAGGGCAGACTACTACTACTCGTGATCTCTTGGAGAATATTTATGTTGACAACATCGTTTCAGGGTGTGACACTACATGGGATATTATGCAATACTACGATGAAGCCAGTGCAGCAATGGCTTCTGGCGGCTTTCTTCTATGCTCTTGGTCGACCAATTGTGATGACCTTCGGGATTACATTCAGCAAGATGAACTCTACAATTGTGAACAGTCGGTCAACGTGCTCGGAATTAAGTGGGACACAAAGGTTGACAAACTCTCATATCGGGATTATGCTACTTCTACTGACAAACACTTAGTCTACACAAAACGAACAATCGCACAAACAGTTGTGAGATTCTTCGATCCTCTGGGATACCTGTCACCGGTACAGATACGCGCGAAAGTCTTTATCCAACAGTTCTGGAAATCGGGATATGATTGGGACTGCTCACTGCCTGATAACCTTCATCTACCTGGAATGACATCATTCATGACTTAGGTACAGCATCTGCACCGGTTATCGATCGCACTTACTTCCCATGGGGCATCAATAATACATCAACGTATGAACTTCATGTATTCGCGGACGCCAGTAAATCTGCATACGGTTGTGTGATTTACCTTCGAGATGTGACAACTCAACAGACTGCACTTGTGATGGCAAAGTCACGAGTGGCACCTACTCGAGAACTCACCACACCACAATTAGAACTGTTGGCCGTGTTTATCGCTTCGGGACTGTTACAGCTGGTGCACAATTCATTAGGGGCTCACATCACAATCACTAAGAAACTGATATGGACTGACAGCCAGATCGTGCTATATTGGATTCGAAGTGACAAACGACTAACTGTGTCAAATCGGATAAAGGTCATCAAATCACGCGATATCAGTGACTTCAGATACTGTCTGACTGCTGTCAACCCAGCTGATTTAGTGTCACGTGGCATATCTAGTGACAATTTAACCACATCAGAACTTTCGTGGAAGGGACCATCCTGGATATCATTGGGGACTGGCCAATTTGTCAGGTTTTTGACAGCGCTGTGTTTGCCGTGACAGCAGATACAGAGTGCACTTCAGCTTCAATACCAACCATGACTAGATCATCAACAGATTCGTCCTTCATCAACCCAGTGGATTATATTTCACTAAGAAAACTTATCTGAACAACTGCTTTTGTGATGCGATTCATACAGTGTGTGTGGGACAAAAAGTGATCCCCTACGACTTCACTCACCACAGAAGAACTGACTACAGCCGAAACATTCTGGACATTACGTATTCAACGCGAACATTATGCAAATGAACTGTCAAAACTTCGCAATGATGAACATTCAGGACATACTCCACTCATTAAACAATTACGATTGTTCATGGATGCTAAGGGCATACTTTGTGTGGGTGGCCGTTTGCATAATGCGTCACTAGCATACACTACACAGTTTCCTACTCTCTTGCCTTCTGCTTCTGCATACACAAAACTAGTCATACTCAATACTCACCAGTGAGCTCACCACATGGGTACCGAGTCTACGATGACTCTATTCCGTCAAACCTATTGGGTCACACGGATGCGTAAAACAGTCAAATCTTTATTACGCAGTTGCTTTCAGTGCAAACTCATTATTGGATTACCATATGCATTACCACCTCCAGCTCCATTGCAAAAGTGCAGATTGAGAGATTCACCTCCCTTTACGGTCACTGGTATTGATTATACTGGAGCTTTGTATGGGAGGTCAAATTCATCTTTGGTCAAAGGTGAAAATAAGGCTTACATACTGTTGTTTACATGTGCAAGCACATGGGGTGTGTGCACTTGGAAGTCACTACAGACTTAGCAGTAGTTGCATTTCTCAATGCATTTCGACATTTCGTTGCTCGGCGTTCACTACCTTCTAAGCTTCTCTCTGATAATGCTACCACTTTCCTGGAAGTGAACTTCGTAAGCTTTTAAGGTCCAGCGAATTCCAAAACGTCATGACTGACTATAAAATGACATGGTCCAACACCCCAAAATGTGCACCTTGGCACGGGGGATTTTGGGAAAGACTCATTGGTCTAATAAAGTCCACACAATCAAGAAAGTTCTAGAGAGAGATTTCGTTACTCTAGACGAATTAACGACTATCGTTACTGAAGTAGAGACCTCTATCAACAATCTCCCTCTAACATACTTCTTGTAAGACATCAATGATCTGACCCCACTTACTCCATCACATCTACTTCATAGTCGACTCTTGACCACATTACCGCATATGCAAGTAGATGAACTTAGTGATCCTACCTTTGGCACGTCTCAAACCGAACTAAATAGACAAGCAATACGACTTGCTACCATTCAAGCCCACTGGGCCAAGTTTGTTACATTTCTTACCCAAGGGATAATAAATATGGACAACTAGAGTTTAGAGACTAATCAATCAGGTCGAAAAACAATATATGCTAGGCTGCTATCTAATAAATCTGGTTCACCTATCCTAGCTATAGCCTAAAAAGTGTGTGGCCGACTTACTTTAATAGGAATCTCTAGACTATGACATTTTAGTACTGAAGCCGTCGTCAAGAGGGAAGAACACCCCTTTAACAATGGCCTAGCACTTTAACAAACAGATTTGAAATTTTCAATAGATGGTATCTTTTAATTGACAATCAGATAAACTCCTAGAGTCGTATATTAGGTAATAACAATTCTCGGTTCTGTACATGTACTGTTGTAGAAATGTGCCTACAATGATGGTTGCGCCTCGAAGTGGTGGAATATCCGCAACAGGAAGAAGTTTCGGTTTCTCTGTCATTTCTTTATCTGGAAGCGTGACTTGTATTTTTAGCTCAAAATGCTGATTTTAACACAATGCCTTTCTTAATCAAATGTTATTGGCGAAATACATGACTACCGGTATCCAATACAGTCTAAAAGTTATACTCTTACTGGATTTTATACAACAATGATTAAATAACCAAGATGGCGGTCGGTCGTAAAAACTTAGTTACCTTTGAAATTGAGTGAATCAAGTGACAATGTGGCTGGCAGCAGAAAATGACACATATCTGGTTCCATGAACATAGCCCATAGCCACAAGGACTAATTATGCGAGCATGTACAAACATGGAATCAAATAATGTTTTAGGAAAAGCTGCTTAAAAATACAGGTTTAAGACCTGATAACAATTTAGTACAAGAAGGCGGAAATGTCAAAAACTTGCTATTACAGCAATGAAACTCGCCTCCTTGGGCCATGCCATTGAGCGTTCCCTTTCTCCAACTGTGCAGTATGCAAACTATACACCTATCACAAATAAGTTAAAAATCAAATCTGTGACCAGAAAATAGGTCTTGTGCGCACATTTGGCACTCGGTGCTAGCCAGCAAAAGCGCTTTCAAATTAAGTAGCAATACAGTAACTTTCTGCCGTACAAAACACAGCCACGTTTACCAATTAATCAGCTGGCCATTCAGAATCCGAGCCTACTAACATTTTACGTAAATAAAACAACACACTGCCATACTGCACAACAGCCGGCGAAAGAGAACGCTAATATTTTGGAAACTTCAATGTCAGACCAACTGCAATTGCCAAAGTAGCAGTTTATATTCGGATTTGAAATCATGCTAACGTAAAGCTCACGATCTAGTCAGAGCGTTACTCCAAAATTGACATGTAACCATTCCACTCTGAATTCCGTTTCGACACACACAGAAAATTCGATCCAGCTGCTGTTTGATTACAATACTAACTTTACATGTATCTGTATGCCATGTCTCTGGAAGGCTGAAAGTCCCCTCCATCAAACAGTTTCCATAAGATGTCATCTTGGGGTGATGTCCACTGATTTGAATTGATAGACCTTCCCTTACTGAGTAAAATTTTGACTTACCTGGCTGGCATAATTACCTTAATGACAATGCGAGAAGGCAAATGTTTGAGCACCACACAGTTTGAGGTTTTATTCACGGACTGACCACCTGGTCCAGAACCATGCACAAATGACTCTTCTAGATCTGATTCAAGGACCACTGGGAACTGATACGTTTTACGTGATATCCACCGACTGATCCTGATAAAATGCAATGGTGTCACACTTGGCACTGGAGATATATTATTGCGCAAATATGAAGAACATGTATGCATGTTGTGAAAGTGGTAGAGAGCTGGTATAACTCGCTCAGACAGCAGATGCTGCCGCACAGCCCTATCTGAAGCTTTGTGTTCTGTTCTGTAAGAACAGATGCTTAAGTCTGTTTGAAACACTGGCTTAATAAGCTTATGATTACCATTACGACAAATCGATGCCACATAATTTGAGAAGCACGGCATGTGGCTTGATGAAGATACACCATTATTTGAAGTATACCCCACATGAGTTGAGGAAGGAGCCATGTTAGCAATGGCTCTGCGAAGCAATCTACAAAACAACTGCAAATGACTGGATTTCACAATTAACCACATAATCAAATCATTAAGTAAGTTAAGTTCTGTAGTAACCTGGCAAACGAACAGTGCAGGTGTTCTGTATTCTTAATGTTAGTATTTACATATCCATATATTAGGTTAGAAATCGGGTTGTTCACTTCTACCCCTTCAGGAGCTTCCACGACTCTCACGTATTTAAGCGAGATGAATGTGGCATTTGTTGCAGAATATTTTGAAAACAATTTGACTAAATGACAAAATCAAGATTTCCGAATAGTCATATAGCAACAAAACTGAGAACTAGAAAGCAACATGTAGACAATGTCAACATCTACGTGTACTGGTATATTGAAGACTGAATGGCACTCTGAGCAGGATTCCACGACTCAATGTTTGTCTCGGTATCATATGCTTGACTCTGTAAATATGATAACAAACACAACAGTTTATAATTATGAGAATTTTATATGAAATTTCAACTGCATTTTATTAATAATTAACTCTTTAGCTATACACTGAAAAGTGTTACGGTTTCATGAGACTGGGATAACTTGTTAATATCACAGTACCAATTGTCAATCAGATATGTCTTCCATATGTACAGTGTTCTAACATGCTAACCATTTAATGGCCATACTTCAATCACATTTTAATTCTGTAAATAGGCTACTAGCCTGTTATGACAGATTTTAAAAACAATTACATTTCCTTATATGTCAGCATGATAGTAATCAGTGTTTATGTCTGCAGCATAATAGTCGTAATATACAGGTTGGATGCCCTTTGAAATTCAGGTTTCCCCGGGCAACAGGGCAAAAGGGCATTTCTATATCTGTTGGTTGAATCCCATTCAACAGTTTCGGAGGAGTCGTGGCAAAATCAATTTCTGCACAGTCAAATTTGACCCTTTGACCCTCCCCGACCACCTGGGGTGGAGCCAAATGTAAATGTGCTTGTGCAGTCCGCAATCATATGAGTAAATCATATAACAAATTTGGTTGAATTCTCTCCAGCAGTTTCAGAGGAGTTGTATTACAATCAGACAAGAAAACTGACAAATTGTGTATTTCAAGGGAGATAACAATTATGGGGGGATTTTGCAGAAAGGAAATCATGACACTTCATCTATACGTAACACATCTGTCGAAATTTTTTTTCTTCAAATGTATAGGTTCAGAAGTCTTCAAGATCTGACCCGGACAAGAAAATTTTGATGAATTTTAATCTTTCAAGGGAGATAACTCTCACGAATATGCGAGAATTTTGTCGAAAGGAAATCATGAGACTTCATCTATACCTAACACATCTGCCAGAAAGAAAATTGCGAGTGTAGATCTGGCCAGGAAAAGAAAATTTGGACGAATTTTAATCATTCAAGGGAGATAACTCCAGCGAATATACGAGGATTTTGCCGAAATGAAATCATGACACTTCGGCTATATGTACCACATCTTTTAAAAAAAAATGTGTGAGTGTGGGTTCAACTCTTCGATATTTGGCCTGGACAAGACAATTTTGACGAATTTTAATCTTTCAAGGGAGATAACTCTGGCGAATATGGGCAGATCTTGCCGAACTGAAATCATGACACTTCGCCTATACATAACACATCTTCTGAAAAATTGTGAGTGTAGGTTCAAAACTCTTCGAGATCTGTCCAGGACAAGAAAATTTTGGCAAATTTTAAGCTTTCAAGGGAGATAACTCTAGCGAATATGGGAGGATTTTTCTGAATCGAAATCATGACATTTCGTCTATAGGTAATATATCTGCTGGAAAAAAATTGTGACTGTAGATTCAAAACTCTTCGAGATCTGTCCCGGACAAGAAAATTTTGGCAAATTTTAAGCTTTCAAGGGAGATAACTCTAGCGAATATGAGAGGATTTTGCCGAATCGAAATCATGACACTTCGTCTATAGGCAATATATCAGCTGAAAATTTGTTTGCGAGTGTAGGTTCACAACTCTTCGAGATATGCTCCGGACAAGAATAAGACGGACGGACGCATGGCGAGCGCCATCACATAATACGACCCTGCTTTGCGCGGGTGTATAATTACATATCTGTTTGATACTGACACTATAAATTAAAGGGACTATACCTGATAGAGCTATAAATTTAATATGTATGGAACCATGTCCATAATACACTTCCAGTGGGTCAATACTCTCATTTTAACATCAATTCTTATATATAAGTTGCATCTTTTATATATATATATATATATATATATATATATATATATATATATATATATATATATATATATATATATATATATATATATAATACATATATATATATATATATATATATATATATATATATATATATATATATATATATATATATATATATATATATATATATATATATACATACATACATATATACATACATACAGATTTGTCTAAAAGGCTGGTGAAGAAGTGTAATCAACACGAAACGCGTCCAGCCCTCTGATGATGTAAAGAATTTCATTACTGTGTATTCCTGTGTATTTCTGTGTATTCCTGGATAGTACTGTATTCCTGTATTGCTGTGAGTAAGTTTAATATTTATACTGTTATTTCTGTATTGCCTGTCCTTAAATATTAAATATTATCATGTCACCACTAATCATTACTACTAACCACATTTCTCTTATTTCAGCTTTGTAAATTAAGCCCTCTTGGATTAGAAAAATATATATATAGACAGACAGACTAGCTGACAAACCTACCACTTGTAGAGTGTGTGCCTGGTAGCATTTTTGTATTGATTAACTGTCTGGCTGCTTTAGAGTTTGATTGACTGATTGATTGATTGATTGATTGATTGCTTGCTTGGTTGCTTGAGTCTTACTTGATTTGACAGGTTGCTTGATTTGATTGTTTGTTTGAGTTTATTGCTTGCATGACTTGTTATTTGACCTGATTGGTTGCGTGATTTGATCTGATTGGTTGCGTGATTCATTGCTTGAATTGGGTGCATGATTTGTTGCTTGAATTGATTGGTTGCATGATTTGTTGCTTAAATTGATTGGTTACGTGATTGCTTGCTTGAATTGATTGGGAGCGTCAGATTGATTGAGATTGATTGAAATTGATTGCAATTGATTGAAATTGATTAAGATTGATTAAGATTGATTAAGATTAATCGAGATTGATTAAGATTGATTGATTGACTGGGATTTGCCTGATTGATTGGGGGCTTGAGTTGTTGCTTGATTTGATTGGTTGTTTCATTTGATTGGTTGTTTGATTTGATTGCTTGCTTGATTTGATTGTCTGCGTGACTTGTTGTTTGATTGGTTACGTGATTTGTTGCTTGAATTTATTGGTTGCGTGATTGATTGTTTGGTCTGATTGGTTGCGTGATTGATTGTTTGATTTGATTGGTTGCGTAATTGGTTGTTTAAACTGATTGGTAGCGTGACTGGTTGCTTGAATTGAATGGCTGTGTGATTGATTGGTTGTTTGAATTGATTTGTTGCGTGACTGGTTACTTGAATTGCTTGATTGATTGCTTGTCTGATTTGACTGATAGTTTGACTGGTTGTTTGATTAGTTGTGTAATCTGATTGCATGCTAAATTTGATTAGGTTTTGATTTGTGGTCTGCCTAGTTGAGGGATTGGTTGGTTGCTTGTCTGTTTGACGGGTTTTGATTGATTGATTGATTAATTGACTGCCTAGTTGCTAGCTTGATTGATTGCTGATTTGATCGATAGTGTGATTGGTTGTTCGATTGGTTGTGTGATCTGATCAGTTGCTTGATTGGTTGGTTGATTTGATTGATTGATTGATTGATTGATTGGTTGCTTGTCTGTTTGATTGGTTGATTGCCAAGGCATTATTATCATGGCTAGACAGAGCAGGGGAGGGAGAAAGGATGGCAATGAATCAGATTCACGCCACCAATCTTCTGCCCATGCTCGCCTAATCAAGGTATACTATATGGTAATACAATGCTTCCATCACCTTGGTGTGTTGGGCAAGCACATGGAGGCAGAGACAATGCCAAACTGCTTAGGCAAGAAGCTAAAAGAACTAAACAAGTTCTGCAAACCAGCCATGCCAAATGGAGATGTCGACTTTAACATTTGTAATGCTAATTTTGGTTGGGCTAAATCCATAGTACAAACTCTAATCAATCATTACAATTGCCAACTTGGCTGTATCAGATCCGAAATTATATTAGACCAGAATCATTCCCACCTAGACGTTGGCCGTGCCAAGTCAACCGCCATTCACTGGGCAAAAAACAATCATGGAAAAAGGCTTCATGATAAGGCTATTGCAGCCTTTTATGACTTTATCAGACCCATTGATCCTCATTTTTTCCCTGCTGCCGTCAACAGAAATGCTACTCCAGTTCGTAAAACACCAGCCGAAACATCAGATTTTGTACCACCCTCTCAGGCTAAAAAGCGGGTAAGGTCACCTGCTGAGACCTCACCTCCAATCAAACGTACAGATACCAGGTGTTCTCCAGGCAGTGTCTCATCTACATCCTGTGATGGCAACATGTACTCACCAATTAACCCATTGCTAATCCCATTACCTGAGTCACCACCACCCCGCGAAACCTCGGTACCGATCATACGCATAGATATCAGGCCTTCACCAGTCTGCGTCCAATCTACATCCGTTAATGACGAGATGCAGTCACAAATTGATCCAGCATCAATCCCTTTACCTGACTCGCCACCTCCTTCTGCACCATCATTCTCACCTGATGATTTCCCCCCGCTTCCACAGAGGGTAGCTAAATCTGATCGGATATCAATAGAAAACAGGCTGGGACTCACAACCCACACTACTCCAAAAGTACCGCAACCACGGTTCACACCATCTTCTTTTTAAAAATTGGTACGACGTTTATAGACTTTTAAGGCCATGACAGGACACAAGAATCTGTCCGACGTTGAAAAAGACAATACAAATTTAAGAATAATAGGTTTGGCTGAGTAACGTTTGGATTTCGTCTTCAGTAAAAAATCCCTTCTGGGATATAAAATTAGACCGTCCCCAGAATCGATAAATCTGTCTTTTTCTGTGGAAAGAGAATGAATTTCGGATCTTCTCCTAGCTGAAGAGGCAGCAACAAGGGAAACAGCCATAAGAGTCAATAGTTTGAGACTGATAGAACCAATTGGCTCAAAATGGAAACCTGCCAAAACTTGAAGAATCAAGGCCAAATTTCAAGAAGACAAAGGCTTAGCCACTGGAGGATGAATATTGGCCAATCCTCTAATAAAACCATTGAGAAGCTTTGATATCATCATTCAGAAGACAAAGACGAGAAGAAGCCAAAAATTTAATCGTTGGCCTTTGAACAAATTCGACAGGTCGACTCCCTCCGGGAAGAGACAATGTATTCCTGAGATCTTGAAGAAAAGTTGATCTCACAGAGATCGGACACTCACAAATTCTCCAAACTAACAGGATGAAGAATTCTTGATTGGATGAAGATGTAAGCCCCTTACTTGAGCGAGATCTGATGATACTGTGAGAAGGCTAGCAAAATCTTACCAGAAGATCAAGAAAGGCTACCAATCAGATCCTCTTAGACCAAAAGGGGGCTGCTTGAAGAAATTCTTTAAACTGGTCCATGACTATCTTCAGAATCAGGAATATTAGCAGGAACATGAAATCCAACAATCCTATCCCGAACTGAGACAGTGCAATCATCGCCTAAACCTGACTGGCCGAAAAGGGAGACATGAAAGATAAGATCTGGGCAATCAAACATACTGCAAAAAGATCTACATGGGGAAGACCCAGAAGCTTGGAAACGCTTTCAGCAACCAACCTCTTAAACTACCACTCAGAGAGTGAGAACTTGCTAGGACTGAACAAATGGTCCGCAAGAAATATCTGTCTAACTGGAACATGACTGGGAACTAGAAAGATTTGGATCTAGTGACATCCCAAGAAAAGGATCTAAAATCCCCATATAGGGAAGAAAGAAAAACCTCGTCTGAAAATGAATGAAAACCCAGTGGCATTGACTGATCGAATCGAGATCTATCACTCCATCCGACCAAAAGTGGAGGCTTCAGAGTGAACTAGAATGTACTGACTGCTACCAGAAGATCAGGAACATTAGAAAGTCTTCCCATCAATGTCACCCTGGGAATGATTCTCGACGCTGATCATCAAGCCTAGAATACTAAGAAAAAATCTTGCCCTGACATAGAAAGAGGATGTCAGGGTGATCACTGTCAACAAGAATGCCTCTACCCTTGTTTCTGAACAAAAAAACTTGACCCTGAAAACAGCTCGAGGGAGATGCCTAGATGGGAGAAACTTGAGAAGGAACTAGGCTTGACTTATTGAAAAATAAAATTCAACCTAGGCTGCAAGGCGAACTGCAAACCTTTAGAATAAATCTTAAAAGAATTGAGAAAGACCTAGCTTTTATTAACCGAATGTCTATAAAGACTGAAGAATAAAATGATGGCGCAAGACACCTGCCATGGCCGAGACCAGACGTGAGAAAGAAAAGCGCCAAGGTCAGATCAAAGGACATGGTTCAAACTGCCATACCCTATCCTTGAAAGCAAAACTCATATACCTTCAGAAGGAAGGTAAGAAAAAGGCACATGAAATAGGCATCCTAACGATCGATAGAAAAGGATTACACGTCTGAAGAATAAACTAGCGATAGGGGAGGACTCCATCCTGAATTTATGAGATAAAGAAAGAAGATATAACTTCTTCAGGAAGATAAAAGGACGCCAGCCTTATATTATAGATCCAAGAACATCTGGCCATTTTGATAAGGGCCACCCGTAAGATGGGGCAAACTTACTATATGCTAAAGATGACTGCTCATAGAAAAACATAGTTTACATATGCCATGATGCTACAACCATAAAATCCTGGGCTATATCCTTATGCTTAGCCCTCACGAAAAGGTGTAACTTGCGTTTATTTTGGTTATTTTAATTTTACCACTTACTTAGAATGGAGAAGAAAGTATCATATAAGTATACCCTTACTTATTAAAATGTTGAAGACCCTGAAAATATTATAGATACTTTTATTTATAGAGATTTAACCAGATATGGTGGCAAACTGAAAACCCATAGTAAGCCCATGGGAGGGGTCAGAATCAAGATTGAAGGAAATTTCAATTTCCCTTTCTCCGAGATCTAACAATACTCACCATTCTATTACTTATGATACAAGCTATCTTGGATAGCTGGCCCTAGGACTCTAGACTTAAGAAGCTTTACCGGCCCCTGGAACCGGGTACCCGGCTCCCAACAGCCTAGTACCCATTTGCCATGAAGCTCATATTGTTTGCATAGCCACCAAACAAGAGATACCATGGCTTGCCTCCGTGGGGCTGGGAGGCAGGGTCCGTAATAGAATGGTGAGTATTGTTAGATCTCGGAGAAAGGGAAATTGAAATTTCCTTCATTCTCCTTCGATCAATACTCACCATTCTATTACTTCTGATATACACCAGAATTAGACAGTAACCTGGCGGGAAGGGGCAAGCCATCAATTGCTACTTTGCCCCCTGGAGAAAGAGCTTAGACTTAAACTTGATAAATGGAGACCTGAAAGGACCATCAAGTTAAAGGGACCAAATCACATTCGCATCACTGCGCTTCCCGACCCCCTTTTTTCTCCTAAGAAAAGGGAGAGAACTAACGAGCATGCATCTTGCCTGAAACACAAATATGCTAAGAGGGTTAACTGCTCTTTGCATATATCAGCCTGGGAATGAGCATGAATATATACGATGAATGAACATGATATATACACATAATACAAAAAACTCTCAATCTTGAATTACCTCATGATATTTGGATTCCAGACATGGAGCCTTCAACCAATCACTTGGCCGGCCATCAGTGGCATAATCTGGTAGACATCCTCTCGCCTGACCATGTCTGCTTCCTAATTCTTGCTTACAAATGCCAAGAAGGGAGAAGAGCAGTGTGGTCATTTAACTAGCATGTCAAAACAGCTAAAGCGAGTGGATTGGCTGAGTCTGACACATCCCTCATATAGTAATCCGTGAAAGAGGACTCACAGTGCCATTGTGCAACAGCCATGATGTCCTCTAACGGAACACCATTGTAAAGGGCGGTTGAGGCGGCTATTCCTCTAACATTGTGTGCCCTTGCGCATTGCACCTGGTGCCCAGTCGCAATCTCATGGGTAGTCTGAATGCATTCGACTACCCAACGAGAGATAGAATCCATGGATGCGGTGCCATATGGCTTCTTATGGCAGATCCACAGATGTCTATCATTCGACCGTAATGAGTCTGTCCGTTTTTTGTACTTAGTTAAAGCATGGACTGGGCACCAGACACTGGCATCACGATCAAACCTAGTTAGTTTCGGTATAATGATCGGTTTGCCGGGATATTTCAAAGATTGATTCTTTGACATAAACTCTGCTCTTGGCAGTAGACGCAGACCATCTCCGGAGACAATAAATCGGTCCCTCCCTGCTGAAAGAACATGGATCTCACTGCGCCTTCTAGCTGAGGAAGCTTCCAATAGAAAGACCGCCTTTAGAGTGAAATGCTTTAGACTAGCCGAACGCAGCGGTTCGAAAGAATGCTTGGCCAGTACATTAAGCACTAAAGATAGACTCCAGACTGGAATGACTACCGGTTGTCTCGGTCGGAGATTGCTCATTCGCTTCACCAACACATTTAACTGGGCCACCTCTGGACTATCCCTGTTGGCTAGACAAGGGATAACTGATGCCAAAGCTGACTTGTATCCAGCAATTATGACAGGAACTAGTCCTGAAAAGAACAGCTCACAGAGAAAGTCTGCTATTTGCTGAAGAGTGGATTGAAAGGTATCAATACCCTTTCCTTCACACCAGTCTGCAAATTTGTTAACCTTGTTGTTATATGACTTGAAGGTTGACCTCCTTCTCGCAGCTGCGATGAGTTTCGCAGCTTGTCGAGAAAAACCTTCCGACGTGGAACGTTGTTTAATAATATCGACGCAGTCAATTTTAACATTTCGGGACGCTCGTGTAGGAAGCGTCCCTTGGCCTGGGAGATTATGTTCGGAGTCTCGGGTAACTGCACTGGATTGTCTACCAACAGATCTAGATCCGTGAACCACGACCTGCCGGGCCAAAATGGCTCTACTAGCAGGACCAGGCACGGTTCCTCTCTGATCTTCACCAATATCTTCGGCAGAAGAATGGTGGGTGGGTACGGTTAAGTGTGCATCCCTCTCCAGCTTAACGCCAGAGTGTCTGTATCGACGGCATTTGGATCTGGAATCGGCAAGACTTAAGTCATGATTTGAGCAGTTTCTTTTGTGACGAACAAGTCCACGTTGGGTTTGTCCCAATGCTTGCAGATCCTGTGAAGAACTGGAGGGTTGAGAGACCATTCTGTTGGCAGAATCCTCTGTCTGCGAGACAAAGCATCCGCCAGAATGTTCAATCGCCCAGGAATGTGAGCTGCTTTCAAAACAACCGAGTAATTCTTGCACCATTGAATCAAGTGCTACGCTTTCATACATAGTGTGGGTGACTTGGTCCCGCATTGGCGATTTATGTATGAAACTACTGTCGAGTTGTCCGACCATATCGATATCGCCTTGCCCCTGACTTTTGGAAGAAACTTTTCCAACACCAGTTCCACTGCCGTCATTTCCAACAGATTGATACATGTATGCACCTGGCTCTCCATGTGCCCGAGACCCGGTGTTCTCCCAGGCAGCCCCCCCCACCCATCCAGCGATGCATCTGTGTACACGGACAGCTGGGGGTGGGGTAGGTGCAGCGAAACTCCTACTAGGAGATTCTGATGCTTTTTCCACCATACAAGATACAACATTATTGGCTCCAAAACTGGCACCAGTTTTGACAGGGGTTCTGTTCTCTGTTTCCACAGAGACATCAGATACAACCGGATAGGTCTTCGCATCAAAGCAGCGAATAGCATTACCTGCTCCATGGAGACCATGCTCAGCATCTGAAGAAACCGCCTTGCCTGAATGTGGTTTCCCAATCGAAAACTCTTGGGGATGGCTAACAGAGACACCACTCTGGGCTCTGACGGGTAAACCCTGCCCTCCTTGAGATCGAATCCCTAAATAAACGAATTGTTGAGTGTGTGTCAACTCGGATTTCTCCTTGTTGACTATCCAGCCTTGATCTGAAAGCAACTTCAGAGTTAGAGCAGTATCCACCTCTAACTTGGCTGGCGTGTCTGCCTTGATAAGCCAATCATCCATGTAGGTGTGAAGCGCCACGTTCTCTTTTCTGAGAAACGCTGGCACCGCAAGGACCACTCTAGTGAAAACCCGTGGAGCTATCGACAGGCCAAATGGGAGGACTACAAACTCCCACACAATGCAAATCTCAGAAACCTGTGACAACTCCCATTTATTGGAACGTGGAAATATGCATCTTTCAGATCGATTGATACACACCCCATTCCCTCAATCCTGCCATTACCGACCTCAAAGTTTCCATCGGAAACCGAGCCGTATGGATAAACCAATTTAATGGCCTGAGATTGAGAATGAGTCTCTACCTCCCTGTGCTCTTGGGAACAAGGAACATGTTTGAATAGAAGCCCGGTTCTGGTTTGCTGGTTTTATTGCTACCTTCAGAAGCAAACCTGACACTTTGTTTTGAATGGCCTCTAACTTGTCTGGCTCCCTTGGAACGGGAGTCCAGACTGGTGCCGGACAGATTTTGTGGCGGAAAATCCCACCACTCTGGCATATACCCCTGGTATAACCATCCTAGGACCAGACTGTCTGACGTCACACCTCGCCAAGCCTCGACGAAATGCATGAGCCTTCCACCCACTATAGACGCATTGACGCCTAATGCGGGTGTCTGGCTCGCGATCCACACCACCCCCCTTTCTTAACGAGAGAACCATTTTGGTCTTGGCGTGACCGGTCTAACAGGCACCGCTGTTCCTGTCGCACAGGTGCAGTCCAGGGAGATACGAAGGGAGCCCTCGCACCCGCAGGTACGATCCGCTCCCTTCTTTCCACCCTTTGAGGACTTCCCCTTCCCCTTCCCGCCTCTCGGGCGGTCAGTGGCAACATTGGGGTGGGTAGGAGCCTCCACAACGTTCTTGGCCTTCTTTGCCGGAGGCGGCTGAGAAGACCCAGTAGAAGTAGAAGCAGCACTAGGCTTGGCTTTCGCCTTGCTTTTATGCTGCTTCTGCTTCTTAGAAGTTTGCCGGGTTAGCGGCTTGGTTACAGCCCCTAGTGCGTGCGCCTGTCGCACTAGTTCCAGCTGCAGATTCACCGCTAACCGATTCTGCGCAATACTGGCAGTGTCTTCTAAGATGGCGCGCGCTTGGCCACCAAAGATGCTCGGGCCAGTAAGGGGCATCCCAAGAAGACGCTCCCTAACGGCCGTAGCCGGACGCATATGGTCCTTGACCATCTGCCTCCTAGACTTTGTCACTCGTACCTGCACCCTTGCCAACCTTCCATAGACAGCGCCAGGCCGTCATTCACGCACGATAGCACCACAGGTGGCACAGGGTGGCCTGCCCCTGCCTCAGCCTACACCGACTAGGAGCCATTGCTGATATGCTAGGAACTCCGGTACTGTACAGTTCCGCTGCCACCCCATGGAAAACACCAGTCCATGGAGTAGGCCTGCACGGAAGACCGTGCGGACCCGTAGCGGTTGAGGAACCGTGGCCAAGCACGGGTGCCAACGGCACCCCATGCCTGACCGCTGGACCAGACGAGATAGGTGTATACCACGCCTGGCCAGCTACACCCGTCACTGTGTCGGCTGGCGGCAAACCAACAAGCACGGGCCCGGTACCGGAGTGGCCTCAACCATGGGCGGAGCCTCTGTCCTGGCTTGCGCCAAGCCAGACAGATGGAGGGAAGTTCCGTTCCGGAATCGACCTCCGTGCTCTCCACCCGCAGCACCTCAGGCTGCAGCAATCTCTCCTCCTCGTCTTAAGACTCCGAAGAGTCCTCACCAGACGAGGAAGCACTGGAGCCATCCTGACGGACGGCTCCCATGCCTGACGGACTGGCCACCGCTACTGGACCACCCGGAGGTGGCCGCAGAGAGACAGAACCCATCAGGCCGGAGCCCGACGGGACTGCCAGGAAGCCGTACGAGACGGCTCCCTCGGTGGCAAGGACAGGGTCCGTACCAAGCACGGGAAGAAACTGCCCTGCAACTTTCGGTAGCAGGGACACCAGAATAGGAAGGACGCTATGCAAGAAGCCTTTCATAGCAGGTCCTAACCACGCCGGAGGTGCCATCTCCGCAACCTCTGGTTGCAGACGTGGAGCGCCCCTAGGGGCTTAAACGGATGCTCCACGATTTACTTTCGGACCGCCTGACCCCGCGTCAGACCCTGCCAAGTCCTTCTGGGCAAGGAACTTGACGATAATATCAGACAACCACACTGTACAAATATTACACCTACTATCAAAATTACAATTTGTACATCTAAAGCAGACATGGCCCATGAACAGAACCCTCACAAACTTATGCCACTCGTCACATGATGGCGGGGCTGGCTTGGCCTCTAAATAAGCACAAACCTACAATAAACAGGCGATCGCCTGCTGGGGTTAAAGGAAGGCGACCAATCTGGCATATTTCGTTGTTAACACACATCCCAGATTCGGGGTCAGAAATTGGAACATGCGACACAGACAATATTTTGAAGACCTAAGTCTTTTAACTATGGAATAACATGGAATTATACAACCTGGATATCATCGGCTCCTTCCATGGTAATCCAAATAATCCTCAGAGAGCGAACACAAAGCTATCACAATCACAGCAAAATGACGTAGAAACTTAAGAAAAGCCAAGGCACTTCCAACTGCAAAAAAGCATGTAGCTCTTGCTGCTATGCAAACAAGAATGAGCTTCATGGCAAATGGGTACTCGGCCGTTGGGAGCCGGGTACCCGGTTCCAGGAGCCGGTAAAGCTTACTAAGTCTAGAGTCCTAGGGCCAGCTATCCAAGATAGCTTGTATCAGAAGTAATAGAATGGTGAGTACTGATCGAAGGAGAAATAGCCAAATGCTGTACCTGAGAATCTGCAATAATCCTGTCTGGAATTCTAAAACATCAAATCGTGACTGAATTTAGCAAGATAGTAAGGAAAATGAAATTAGGGCTTCCCAAACCACTGCACAAAATGTTAAATTAGTCCCTCCAGTAATGGCATCTCTCCAGGGAACTAATGGAAACTTACTTGTGATGACATCATCACGATTCTACGAATCGAATGCATGACATGGGCCTGCTAAGAGAACTCTGGCAAACCTTTGACTTTCTTGGAATCTGACATAACCAAGCTTAATGAGATTACTAATTTTGACTCTCTTGATAGGTGTAGCCAACTTAAATGTTAAAAAACATATAATTATGGAGGTTATCTAATAAAAAATTGATATTGATTACATCAACGTTTGCCTAGCCGCTCGAGCTTGTACTTTAAATCCTATGCAATGACACAATACGTCAGATCGTCATCCTGTACCTGAGGCAGGATCCTATAATGATTGCATAACTGTGTCCTATATAAATCAACGTCCATATCAATTTCATTGGGAAACTAGCCAGCTTCATGAGTCCTGGTATTTGATATATTGTTTAATTAGATATCCCAAACAATCTGATATTTATACCGAGAGGCAGTAAACTTAAAACATAGCCATGTTTATTTATTTGTTTATTTATTTTTTATATTGGGTCTTAAAACCAATATTTTCATCTCTGTAATGGCGTATGTCATTGTGTTTGATATGCCAAAAAAGGATTGATTGACTGATTGATAATGAATCTCCGGGATCAGCTCGAATGTAAAAATACGCAAAACACTGATACTTGATTAAAAACCAATGAAGACATCATAAATAAGCATTTATGGTCAAATAAAGCGAAAAACACACTACTGGGTTGAATCACGCGCAGTGACGTCATACCTAATCATGCCCATAGAATGAAATTCAACTGCCAAAATAGAATAAAAACTAAGAATTAGAGTAAAAAATTACGTTATAAAAAGGGAAAACAACAAAATTAGAAAAATAATAGAGAAAAATTACAAAAAATGCTGAAAAGACAGAGGCGATATGAAAGCAGGGCGAAATGAATCACCGAAACCATGACAACACAGATGAAAACTCGGCTTTTATTCCTTCTTCCTTTTCCCTTTATGGGTTATTTCTCCTTTCTTAGCATCTTTTTGTTCTTATGGTCATTATTCTTGGTGCCATTCTCTTCCCTATGTATCCTTTACTGACTCTATTTCCTTTCAGCGACTGTCAGATTTAGACTAAGGATTACGCTAGAATCAGCGCAACAAATTAACTCCCTTTGGTTAAAATAAAAATGTCAACCTGCCGACATAAGAGGAAAAAAGAGCGAGAAAAAAGGCTGAACGTCCCGAAGACAGCTGGCCATCTAAGTTGGATGAAATGGGAAATTAAGTATCTAGAGATAATGCGTAGAATACAGACTGACTCGGCTGAGTGAGACCATTCGAAATCAATTGATGATATGCGCATATAAAATAAGCTGCAACAAAAGACCCATATGGCA
>CM067370.1:289200-311200 GCA_034401795.1 Chaetoderma sp. LZ-2023a | reverse complement strand
TTCGGAATGCCGATGTCAATGATACTAAGACTTAATAGTTTTATTAAAGGTCTAGGTAATATTCGTCCGATTGCTAAGCCTTTACCTTCCTGGAATTTGGCTTTGGTTCTTCAAGTTTTAGCAGGTCGCCATTTTGAACCTATTTCTTCTATCAGTATTAAGCTTTTAACTGTCAAAGCTGTTTTTCTTGTTGCTGCTGCCTCTGCTAGAAGGTGTTCAGAGATTCATGGTCTTTCTGCTGAAATGGATAGATTTATAGTTTCAGGAGACGGTTTGGTTTTATATCCCAGAAGGGACTTTTTATCTAAAACTCAGTTTAACCGCTTTCCTGCTAGTCCAATCATTTACAAATCTTTATCGTCTTTTTCGCTGTCCGATAAATTTTTGTGTCCTGTTAGGGCATTAAGAACCTACAAACAGCGAACCAATTTTAAAAGGGTCGATCCATCCCATTTATGGGTTTCCTACGCAGAAGAGTTATCTAAACCGGTCTCAAAATCTACGATTGCCAGATGGAATTGTGAGACAATTAAGCTTTGTTATGAGATAGCCTCACCGGATCAAATTAATCTCCCAGATTAAAGGCCATGCGTTAGAGGTATGGCTACTTCTTTCACTCTTTTGACGGTTCGTCTTTAGATGGGGTCATGCAGGTGGCAGGATGGAAATCTGAATCTACTTTTACATCCTTTTATCTCAAAGACTAGGGTGGAGCAGCCTACTTCTTTCGTAACATACTATTTTAACTAAAAAAGGCGAAGACCATTTACCAAGCACTTTCCACCATTTCTGTGAGAAATGGGGAGAGTCTTCTTTTGGTTTTTATTTATTTCTTTAAGTTCAAGTTTCCCTTATTTGTTAATCACGGTGTGATTGAATTAAATGCACTATTATGTTATGTTATTAACATTTGGATAAGATTGGTTCGATTTTTATCCTTGTTTGTTGATTCTCAAATCTCCCACCTAATGTTTAAATGGGGCACTGACCAAATCTACGGGTTTAGCAAGTAGTGATTGAACGGTAATGGATGTTTTTGTGGTGTAATAACAACCACCCCCCCCCCCCCCACACAGACCCCCCTTGTGGGTTGGTCTGTTGTTTTATTAACCACTATAAAAACACACTTACCGTTCAATCACTACGACCCGGCCTCAATCACCCCGCGTGGTAAGATTTGAGAATTGGCCTTTAATATTTAGAACTTAAATTTAGAAAAGTGAATCTGTTTCCTATTTGGGCTCCTGTGCGCATGCGCAAGCGCGCTTAGTGACAAGCGTCACTATGGGCCGAGTATAGACGTGCCAGTCTATAGCTGTCAGTATGCTGGAGATGGACGTAACCAGTAGTCTGGTTGAGGGTCCATATTAATAGGATAGGCATAGTGTGTATGCAGGCATAAAAATCTTATTCTGATAGCTAAATGCAGATAATTGATTTAGCAAGTAGTGATTGAACGGTAAGTATGTTTTTATAGTGGTTAATAAAACAACAGACCAACCCACAAAGGGGGTCTGGGGGGGTTTCCACTCGAGAACTTTAGTTAGCCTGCATGGATTTATTTCAAATTTGGTATAGTGATTCCTTATGACGAGGCCTCGGTGGGGATTGCGTTTCAGCGATGCTCGTCCAGATGTGTTGAAGTTATCCCCCTTGAATGACATAGAATTCAAGGAAAATTTGGTTTCCGTTCAATAACGTTAGCTAGCCTGCATGGATTTATTTCAAATTTGGTATGGTGATACCTTATGACGAGGCCTCAGTGGGGTTTGCGTTTCAGCGATGCGCATCCAGATGTGATGGAGTTATCCCCCTTGAATGACATAGAATTCAAGGAAAATTTGGTTTCCATTCAATAACTACATAGTCTGCATGGATTAATTTCAAATTTGGTATAGTGATTCCTTATGACGAGGCCTCGGTGGGGATTGAATTTCAGTGACGTGCGTCCAGATGTGATGGAGTTATCCCCCTTGAATGACATACTTGTCTGCTTTATATGCATGTGCTAGTTTAGTAGATGTTAGCATTGTGTTCTACAATGGATTGTGATTGCACTGCCTCATCTCATTATGTATGTAGTGTTGTAGCCACCATAGATTCACATGCATATACACACACGCAATTTTGTAAAGGCAGGAATCTCAAAAATTAGTTTTACTAGCAACACCCGTCGAGGGACATGTCTTCTTCTTTTCGTTCGCTGATCATACCGCCAGTCCTGTAAGTGACTATCGACATGATCATAAGCGTTAAGTGCGTGGATCCATGGTTTATTAGAGTGCGCCGTGCAGCCTGGAATCTCCGTCTTCAGCACTCGAGGTTTCTGTCAGGGTTACCTCGCCCTTACCTCCTTTAGTCGCCTCTTACGACATGCAGAGGATACGGAAGGTGTATTCTAAGCCCCACCTACAGGGCATGTGATCAGTACTGATCTTCTTGTTATTATTATTATTATTATTATTATTATTATTATTATAATAATAAGACTATTAGAATAGACTTTAAAGACCTCAGACGTAAGTTTACATTGCATGTTCTGAAAGTAGTCAAAGCCTTTTATTATTGGATAGGTAATTGCATAGATCTACTGAACTCCAAGAAGATCTATAGATGATTTACTGTCAAATATCCAGTCATACCTCATAAAATTATAAGGCATTTCATTGGATGTTCAGTTTTGTCTGATGTAGTGTTGCTTTAGCTGAACTTTAGAAGACTATGTTCCTTATGTATAGGTTTGCAACTTATGCATATGTCACTAGATGATATTTGCTAATGCTTGTCTGTGTTTTCTTAAGCATGATAAACAACCATGACTAAATAATATAAACTTGTCACCTGATATATGAGTATTTCCCAGTATTTCCCACTGCCCTGGGAAATACTAGTATTTCCCGGTAAATTGCCAACCCTGAATTGCTAAATGCTTTTTAATATGCTGAATGAGGTTATGTAAAAGACATTTGAAGGATGATACATTGATGATTAGTTTACAACGTGAGGCCAAGGTGACATCACTGTACATGTAGGCATATACAATTATACTCAAATGATACATCCCAAATCACACACACCCACACCACAAATGTGCCCACCCACCTTTTACGCCAACACAGCGTGAAAATAGATAATTTGGCCTATATAATATTATTAGCTCACCTGGCCTGAATTTTTTATTTAATAGATTTTGAGGCCGAAATTGGTTTTATATAGGTTTTTGGGTATTCTGATCTCAAATTTGCAATTTTCGAAACTGTCGGATAAATGGTTTGCAGCCATCTTGGATCATTTTCCCGCCAAAGGCTCCCATACTAAAGCAATGGGAAATTTAAAATGTCTTCTCGAGAACTACTGGGCCGATTTGAATTATATTTGGCAGAAAGTATCCTTATGGCATAGAGATTTCATTTTGTTCAAACGAAGCCGATCGGCCAATTTGGCCGGTGGCCATCTTGGATTTCGGCCGATTTTTAGAAATGTCTTAAAATCTCGTTCGCCGAAACGGCTTGGGGAATCGATTCAAAGCTTATGAAACCCCATCTAAGCAAAGAGGTAAGCCAAGCTTGTTTAAGATGACTTGATTGACCGAATGGCTCGGCGGTCATCTTGGATGACCTAGTTTTCCCGAAAACTGCTTCTCAAGAACCGTTGAATGGATCAGGCCAAAATTTGGGAGATATGATTAGGGACTAAGGGCCAGTAAGGTTTGTTCAAGAGAAGTTGATCCATCAAAAAACATGGCCGCCGTGGGCTAATCAAAATATAGCATGTTTGGCAGCCATATTGGATTTTTTTATTTGATAGATTTTGAGGCCGAAATTGGTTTTATATAGGTTTTTGGGTATTCTGATCTCAAATTTACAATTTTCGAAACTGTCGGCTAAACGGTTTAGCAGCCATCTTGGATCATTTTCCCCCAAAAGCTCCCATGCTAAAGCAATGGGAAATTTAAAATATCTTCTCGAGAACTACTGGGCCGATTTCAATTATATTTGACATGAAGCATCCTTACGGCATAGAGATTCAAGTTTGTTCAAACGAACCCGATCGGCCAATTTGGCCGGCGACCATCTTGGATTTCGGCCAACTTTTTTTTAAAAATCTCCCAAACCATTTGAGGGATCGAATCAAAACTCACGAAATATGATCTAGGGTAAGCGCTGAATCAAGTTTGTTCAAGGGAACTTGATTGACCAAATGGTTCAGTGGCCATCTTGGATGACCTAGTTTTCACAAAAACAACTTCTTCCCCAGAACCGCTGAAGCGATCAGGCCAAAATTTGTGATATATAATTAGGAACTAAGGATGATTAATGTTTGTTCAAGAGAAGTTGATTCGTCAAAAAACATGGCCGCTGTGGACCAATCAAAATATAGTGTCTTTGGCAGCCATATTTGATTTTTTTATTTAATAGATTTTGAGGCCAAAATTGGTTTTATATAGTTTTTTGGGTATTCTGATCTCAAATTTGCAATTTTCGAAACTTTCGGATAAATGGTTTGCGGCCATCTTAGATCATTTTCCCGCCAAAGGCTCCCATACTTCTTATTTTTTATCACTGGTATCACACTTGGAGAGCCGTTCTCAAGATGAAATCTGTGGTTTTCTGCAGTTCTTCCACAGGCCCATACAGCTTTTCAAGAAAAGAGGTTGACAAAGGCCAGATCTCTTCTCTCAGCAGCTGATACGTACTGCAACATTGAAGTATGTGCTCTGTGGTCTGTTCTGCTTCTCCACAAGGACAAGCGGGCGATGTCGTAAGGTGGAACCGCCTGTACATGTGTTGGTTTAGTCTGTTGTGTCCAGTTCTGAGACGAAAAATGGTCACTTGCTCTGGCCTCGAGAGATGATGGTAGGCATCGTCTGATTGACGTGTTCTATAGAGTGACTTGATGATAGTTTTCATCTCTATGGGTAACCATGTTTTCTGTCTGATTCTCTTCTGCACCCACCTTTGCCATCTTGTCTGCTTCCTCCTTTCCTTGGACTCCACAGTGTGAGGGGATCCACTGCAATGCTATCCGAAAGCATTTGATGGTTTGTAGTGCTTCTTCAAGTTGTGGCAGCTTACCTTTGGTGATAGTCTCAAGGACGGAGCGGGCATCAGATAAAAAGACAATCTGTGCAATAGGGTCTGCTGTTCTGCTGATGGTATTAGCTGCATGGACCAGTGCTTCGATTTCAGCTCTGTAGTTTGTGCAGTATTTGCCTGTCGGTATTGCAGCTGACTCATGTTGTCCGTTTGGATACTGTATGTGCCGTCCGGCACCTCCGCTCCTAATTGCATCTTTGGCTGATCCTTCTGTGTAGATACTTATCCATGTCTCCTGAGGGTACATTTCTTCCAGCATGGCTAGGGTCAGGGCCTTCTTACTCACATCACTGTGTTCATCTTTGGTTGTGAGATGAGGTACTGTGGTGCGAATAGCTATGCTCTCTAGTTTGTTCTCCCACGGTGGAGGATCAAGGGTGTGGTTTGGGGCTTCTATTTGTGCTGGCAACATTTCTTGGTGTTTCCTTTGAAGTGCTTTTGTCTCTTTCACAAAACTTGATCTTTTAAGTCTTCCTGATGACAGCTGTGCTTGCCTGATCTTCATCAGGTGGTTGTTGAACGATTTGAACTTTGCAGCTTGATTTGCATTCCCTTCCTTTGCTAAGTGGGGGTTGGGGGCGGGGATGCCTGCTGTCTGCTCCATTTTTCTATTGGTGTTGATCTCATTCCACCAGTGATGATGCGCAGTGCCTGATTTTGTAATCTGTCGAGGTTCTGTTGATGAGATTTAGCTGCTGTCATCCATGAGCTGGATCCATACTCACGGTGTGGTCGTACGGCACCTAGGTAGATGGTCTTGAGGATCCTTTCATTGGCACCCCACTTTGTTCCTGCCAGCTTCCTCATGATGTTTAGCTTTCATAGTAAAGCAATGGGAAATTTAAAATGTCTTCTCGGGAACTACTGGGCTGATTTGAATTATATTTGGCAGGAAGTATCCTTATGGCATAGAGATTTCATTTTGTTCAAACGAAGCCGATCCGCCAATTTGGCCAGTGGCCATCTTGGATTTGGGCCGATTTTTAGAAATGTCTTAAAATCTCGTTCTCCGAAACGGCTTGGGAAATCGATTCAAAACTTATGAAACCCCATCTAAGCAAAGAGGTAAGCCAAGCTTGTTTAAGACGACTTGATTGACCGAATGGCTCGGCGGTCATCTTGGATGACCTAGTTTTCCCAAAAACGACTTCTCCAGAATCGCTGAATGGATCAGGCCAAAATTTGGGCGATATGATTAGGGACTAAGGGCCATTAAAGTTTGTTCAAGGGAAGTTGCTCCGTCAAAAAACATGGCCTCCGTGGGCCAATAAAAATGTAGCATGTTTGGCGGACATATTGGATTTTTTTATTTGATGGATTTTGAGACGAAAATTGGTCCTATGTATGTTTTTGGGTATTCTGAGCTCAAATTTGCAATTTTCGAAACTGTCGGATAAACGCTTTGGTGGCCATCTTGGAAAATTTTCTCGCCAAAAGCTCCCATGCTAAAGCAATGGGAAATTAAAAATATCTTCTTGAGAACTAACAGGCCGATTTCAATTATATTTGGCAGGAAGCGTCCTTAGGGCATAAGGATCCAAGTTTGTTCAAATGAACCCGATCGGCCTATTTTCCCAGCGGCCAGTTTGGATTTCGGCCGATTTCAAGAAATGTCTTTAAAAATCTCCGAAACCACTTGGGGAATCTTCATCTAGGCCAAGAGGTAAGCCAAGTTTGTTCAAGAGGACTTGATTGACCAAATGGTTCGGCAACCATCTTGGATGACCTGGTTTTCACGAAAACGACTCCTCCAGAGCCGCTTAAGGGATCGGACCGAAATCTGGGCCATTAAAATTTGTTCAAATGAAGTTGATCCATCAAAAAAACATGGGCGCCGTGGGGCAATCAAAATGTAGTGTGCTTGGCGGCCATATTGCACTTGCAAAAATGTCCACAAACTCATTTAAAAGACTGCTAAACCACCCACCAACAATTTTGACAAAAATTGATGGTGCGCCAGGTGAGTGACACAGGCCCCTTGGGCCTCTTGTTATCATATTCCATCCGCTGCGTCGTCAACATCATCAACGTCGTTTTCTGTGGTGGCAGCGGCCACCAAAGTGCCACTATCAAAACTGGGTTAATAACAGAGCCTGAATAAGAATTCCGTAAAATGAAACATGATTTTAATCATTATACCAGCTACTATTAGGAATGATATTGAGCTATACAGGGTTCATACTGGTCATGGAGTCATGGAATTTGAAAATTTAAATTCCAGGCGTGGGAAGTCATGGAAAATCTATATTTTTTATCATAGGTCATGGAAAATGGTAAGCATGCAAGATAAAAGAAATCTGTTGGCATAAATTTCCACTGTCACTTATATGCAATAAAAATAACTTATCAAAACACGCCTTGGTTGTTGCAAGACAGTTGAAGACACTATATTTAGACATTTTACGGAATAACTCTGATTGTAATTTATGTCGCTACGCCATAAACACAAACAGGCATTAATTTTTGGACATCATGGAATTTCTTAATTTTGGTCATTTTTGAAACTCGGAAAGTTGTACAAACCCTGTATTATAACAGAACTGCAACACATATATATCTATGGTAAATTTTCTGGCATGTCAACGTTACACCGTCCTTAAACTTACCACCGAGTACCGTCAGTGCTGTAACTTAGCATTTTGAGGGGATTGCATCAGGTATGGGTGATGATTTTCTGCTTCGGCAGAAATTCCGCTTCGTAAGCAGAATTGACATACTGAAGCAGAATCTGCCATTTGAAGCAGAAATCAACAAAAATTAACATTTTCTTCTAAATAAAATTCTATCTGTACCAGAAATCATGAAAATTCATCCATCAAATTGAAGAAGAGCATGTACATCTATGCGCCAGAGATAGTCTTCTTATCGGTATTCCAAATTGCAAGGCAGAGTGTGAATCTAGTTATGAAGATTTTGTATCCTCTCGATATAGACATGAATTGTCAAATTTTCATGGATCTATGACTATCAATTAGGCAGATTATTATTCGAAAGCTGAAAAAAGTGAAACCGGTGACAAAGCAGAATTTGCTATTTTCTAAAGCAGAATTAAAATCTTTACGGAGCAGAAAATCATTACCCTTAATCAGGGCATGCTAATAATTAAAACTGAGTGCCCTCCTTGAAATTAGAATGCCCACATTATCCTGCTATTGTGCAGACACAGAATAAGTAGTATATATATATATATATATATACATATATATACACCTGTGCAAAAGTTAAGCACCAGCAAAAACAATAGAACGTAGAAACATGATGGTACAACTAGGCTGCCATACTTTTTGTCCACGCGTTAGCTGACATAATTCCAAGTACGAAATGCACATGCATGCATGACTTCACGCCGCTTGATGTCCGTGCGTGGCGGGAAACAGCACACGTGTTCAGTTATGTAAAAGTCCAGTTTGAGGTGTAGAACATTACATACAGATTTAGGCGACAAGATTAGGAATTTTGTGTTCATGACCGTGGTTTATTTGTACAGAGAGAATTAGCTCTTGATTGTGAACCGCTATGGCAAGACGAAGGTTAAGTGATCGTGTGAAATGGCAAATCATAGGCATGCATACCACTGGTATGTCATGCAGAGAGATTGGCAGACAGCTGAACATTAACCATACTGTAATCAGTCGTTTGATTGCAAAACATGGGCAAACTAACGAGGTGAAGGACAGGCCTAGATCTGGAAGACCGAAGAAGACTACTGCCCGTGATGATCGAGCCCTAGTACGCCTTGTTAGGAGATCTCCATTCACCAACAGCAGAGTGCTCAGCCAGCAATGGGAAACGCGCAATAGAGTGTCAATGTCTACCGTCAAAAGGAGACAGTAGGCTGCTGGCATGAAAGCTAGGAGACCTGTCAGACGTCCTCTCCTCACTGCACACCACAAAGAGGAGCGTCTGAGGTGGTGCAACGAAAGAAGACACTGGAACATGAGATCCTGGAGACGGGTACACTGGTCCGATGAAAGTCGGTTCCTGCTTCATGCCACAGATGGTCGAACTCGTGTATGGAGGTCCAGACGCACGGCGTACGACCAACGTAACATCATGGAAGAAGTTCCATTTGGTGGAGGTTCCGTTATGATATGGGGGTGCATCTCATTTGATTGTAAGCTGGATCTGTTGACTGTACCTGGAACACTAAATGGACAAAGATATCAAGATTCCATACTGGATAGAGTTGTGGTCCCTCATTTTGTAAATTATGCACCTGGAACCCACCCTATATTCATGGATGACAACGCCCGACCACATCGTGCTAGAGCTGTGCATGAATACCTCCGCCAGAATGCCATCGAAACCCTACCATGGCCAGCATGGAGCCCTGACATGAACCCTATTGAGCATATCTGGGACATTCTGGGAAACATGGTGAGAAGGAGGGGTCCTCCTGTGCAGAACCTATAGGAATTAACAGACGCACTCCATCTTGAATGGCAACGAATACCACAATGGCGTATCAGTCGGTTGGTGACCAGCATGAGACGTCGTGTCCAGGCCGTCATCCAGGCACAAGGTGGATATACCCGGTATTAATAATGACAGTCTCAAACTCGTGCACAGATGTTAAACTTCGTTTTCAGACACCATTAATGACAATCTAGCCACGTGTCAACTGTAGGGCAATAGTTGTCAGGTGTGTCAACGTAACCATATTCAGGCCTCGTTTTCAAGTTCAAACAAAAACATACAGTGTTTCCCCACCATCATAATCAGCATTCCTCTAGTTGCATTATTACCTCTTGCACTAAGATGGATGGGTACATAAATGTTTATGCTATTGCTTTCTTCATAGCACATGAATATACCCTCGCATGTGCGTAAAAATAGGGTGGTGCTTAACTTTTGTACAGGTATATATATATATATATATATATATATATATATATATCATGCAGATCTTGTCAGTCACCTGCCTTGAAGTGCCTTCATAGGCATACTACTTATTCTATGTCTGCACAATAGCAGGATAATGTGGGCATTCTAATTTAAATATATATGTTGGGGTATTCTGAATTTGATCTCAAATTTGCCATTTTCAAAACTGTCGGATAACTGGTCTGGCGGCATCTGCCATTTGAAGCAGAAATCAACAAAAATTAACATTTTCTTCTAAATAAAATTTTATCTGTACCAGAAATCATGCAAATTCATCCATCAAATTGAAGAAGAGTAATACATGTACATCTATGCGCCAGAGATAGTCTTCTTATCGGTATTCCAAATTGCAAGGCAGAGTGTGAATCTAGTTATGAAGATTTTGTATCCTCTCGATATAGACATGAATTGTCAAATTTTCATGGATCTATGACTATCAATTAGGCAGATTATTATTCGAAAGCTGAAAACAGTGAAACCGGTGACAAAGCAGAATTTGCTATTTTCTAAAGCAGAATTAAAATCTTTACGGAGCAGAAAATCATTACCCTTAATCAGGGCATGCTAATAATTAAAACTGAGTGCCCTACTTGAAATTAGAATGCCCACATTATCCTGCTATTGTTCAGACACAGAATAAGTAGTATATATATATATATATATATATATATATATGTATATGTATATATATATATATATATATATATATATATATATATATATAAAATCATTTTCGGCCTCAAAATCCATCAAATAAAAAAATTTGAAAACTACCACGGGCATGCAGATCTTGTCAGTCACCTGCCTTGAAGTGCCTTCATAGGCATACTACTTATTCTATGTCTGCACAATAGCAGGATAATGTGGGCATTCTAATTTAAATATATATGTTGGGGTATTCTGAATTTGATCTCAAATTTGCCATTTTCAAAACTGTCGGATAACTGGTCTGGTGGCCATCTTGGATCATTTTCCCACCAAAATCTCCCATACTAAAGCAATGGGAAAATTAAAATGTCTTCTCGAGAACCACAGGGCTGATTTCAATTATATTTGACAGGATCAATCCTTAGGGCATAGAGATTCAAGTTTGTTCAAATGATGCCGATCGGCCAATTTGCCCGGTGGCCATCTTTAAAAATCTTCTTTTCCGAAACCATTTCAGCGATCGATTCAAAAATCATGAAATATGATCTAGCGCAAGAGCTGAACCAACTTAGTTCAAGGGAGCATGATTGGCTCAATCATTCGGTGGCCATCTTGGAACACCTAGTTTCCATGAAAATTACTTCTTCCCCAGGACCGCAGAACGCATTGGGCCCAAATTTGGGAGATATCATTAGGGCCTAAGGATCATTAAAGTTTGTTCATTGGAAGTTGATAAGTAAAAAACATGGCTGCGCTGGACCAATCAAAATGTAGCGCCTTTGGCTGCCATTTTAGATTTTTTTATTTGATGGATTTTCAAGCCGAAATGGGTTTTTGAGTATGCTGATTTCAAGTTTACCACTTACGAAATTGTCGAATAAACGGTTTGTCTGCCATCTTGGATCATTTTCCCACCAAAAACGCCCATGAACTAACGCCATAGGAAATTTAAAATGTCTTCTCGAGAACCATTAGACCGTTTTCAAGTATATTTGACAGGACGCATTCTTAGGGCATAGAGATCAATGTTTGTTCAAACAAAGCCGATTGGCCATCTTAGATTTTGGCCAATTTTTATAAATGTCTAAAAATCATCGAAATCGTTTGGAGGATTGATTTCAAACTCATGAAATATCAGTTCAGGTAAGAACATTTCATTTCTGGCATTAATATTATCTAATCTCAGTGTGTTGACAGAGTGTTAGATTACAGCCAGAGTTATGTCATCCAACATAAGACCTACCAGCTCCGGAGAATCACGGGAAATTATGCTTAATCACCCGAGTTTCAGAAAACTTTATCGCATCTTATGTTGGGTCTGTTACTTAGATCACTAAGTGTTACTTAGATCACTAACTGTTACTTAGATCACTAAGTGTTACTTAGATCACTAAGTGTTACTTAGATCACTACCTGTTTTCCAGATATTAGTGACCACTATGTGCTCAGAATTTATAATAGCCATTGATATCATAAATAGCAATACAATCTGGCAACATGTTCGCAAAATACAAATGGAACTAAAAAAAGATTCCCCTTCCACATATTATTTTGCAGATTTTTTATATAATAATTGCTCATGAATTCAATTTCATGCAACAGTAACATGTTTATTTAAAGACAGATGTATCCAAAACGGTTTTTGTCTCGCCTGCGGATCGGTTAGTCCTATTGGCGGCTATTGCAACTAAGCTTGGCTACATGGGTGCCTATACTGTTAGGAAGAAGCGTGATGAAAATGAGGTCACAAGATCAAGGTCACTGTGACCTTGATATAAAACTATTCAATGGTAAGTTTGTGAGTTTAGTAAAACATCTCAGCTTATCTTTCAGGATTGGTTAATCCTATCGGAACTAAACTTGAATATTGGTTAATCCTAGTGGAACCAAACACGGGATACATTGGTACCCAAAAGGTTAGGAAACGGCATGATAGCATGGAGGTCACAAGGTCAAAGGACAAGGTCACTGTGACAAACAGGAGACAGGCGGAATTCCGCGGAATTCTTGTTCCATAAATATCTGCTATTGAGATTATCACACCCGTTTTCTAGGCGTCACATCTACAAAACTGGTGACAGTTTGAATGCCGGTATACTGCACAGCCTTAGGACTGCACAAATTGAAAATGTACGCAGCCCATTTTTGTTTAAATAAGCAAATTTCTTTTAAGTAACCCATTTTGTTTTGTGTAAGCTTTTTTGAAGTATTTATGTAATATGTACACACATTGGGCAAATGCAAAATTTGTTGCATGAATTTAGACAGGCCTGTATATGTATCTATCATATCAAAGTGAATATACTTGGGTAATCAGTGTCTTCAGGGGTTTTGGGCTAAGGATACAAGTCATTGTTAAGTCATAGCTGAATATTGAATACTAATTTATTTTTCTATTTACAGGTAGAAGCAATAAAGGATCATGCCCGGCGCATAGCCGCCCTTCCTGATGCTCAGTTCAATGAGCTGGTGTCGCAAGCACGCCATTACAGCTTGGCCACACCACACACCACCGCCGCAGACTCCTGCCCAGCTATGAACTCCCCGCAGTCACGACAAGGTTTTGGGGCAGTATGTCAGAAATTTAATTGTAGCAGTACTGTGGATAATAATGCCAAAGCTAGCAGTGGTTCATTTTCGCTAAACGATAATGATGTGCCTTTTATGGACGACGATGATTGTGTTATTGACATGGAAGGTGTATGTGTGGCGGACACAGTTTTAGTCAGTGATCAGCTTTTAGATGATACATGTTGCCGGTTCACAAAAGATGAAAGTTCTCCTTTGTTGGGGAGCAATAAAAGTCTTTTAGACAATGACTCGGGTATCTCTGGCATCGGCAGTATGAGTAAGAGCACCTCATTAAGCTTAGGTAGTATCTCAGATCGACAAGAAGACAGCGATTCCGAAGAAAAGAATTATTTTGACTATTATCCAACACAGCAAAGAACAGGTGGTAGAACATCACTACCGAAGCTAAAGAGCGGCTCATACTTTGGTACGATCACTGCACGGTCCAACAGTGACTCGCTAGTCATACCAGTTACAGACGAGAAGGTGAATGATTATTATGATGAGGCTTTTGCTGTAGAATCTGACAGTAGTTCACAGGTAGATATAGACTCCCCTCGGAGTGATGGATCAGTGGGATGTGGATCAGATAGGCAGTGCACTCCAACATTACAACATATGCACACACTGGTCGATTCAGATACAAAACTCAATATTGAAATGAAAACTATTAGAGCAGGATCTGAGCCGAGAGAGAATGATAGTAGTGATAGTGGATCATTCCCTAAACAGTGTCACTCACAACGAGGAGGATTTGCATATTCTCGACTAAATGAGGAGAATTCTGACGATAATGAAGAGTTTAATCACGCAGAGCTGCTTTCACATAGCTCAACTAGGGCAAGTGCTAAAAGTCAGCCTTTTAAAACTTATAGCACTCGCCCACTATCTTATGGTAGCACTCATACCAGTACACCGAAGCCATCGAGTGCTTTCACTCGATCGACCGCTGCGGTTGACGATGTTATTCAGTTTGACCGCTTCAATCGCATTTCCTCCCAATTGGTAGGATCACATCGAAGTAGTGAGCATGTCACTGTGGAGAAGTCATGTAGTTCAAATATTAAAGACAGAAAGCTCATGTCAGGTGGTATTACCACTGTCGCTAATTCTGGCAGAATGTCACCGACATATACCTATTCCAGTCCCGGTTTGCTGGCCAGCACAAGCAGAGATACCCCATTGGGATTTCTGCCGAGTTCATGGCAGCGAGATTCATCCAGTCTAACAACGGGTATGTCAAAATCAATCCAGGCCAAAACACTAGAGACGGAGGAGGCGAAGAAAAAGCGAAAGAAAAAGAAGGGCTCTAAAGGTGCGTCATACATAATATATATATATATATATATATATATATATATATATTATTTTTTTTTCATTGACCTATAGGTGCATCTACAGCTCGGAGGTGGCATGGGCAGGGCGGTGCAGTTAGAAGTTATGTTTATGACGTATCATCCACTTTCACCAACATATCCCGGAGAAAGAAATTCTTTGATATAAAACTTATTCTGTTGAATATTTTGAAATTAACTTGACTGGAAGCCAATCGTTGAAAGGGTTAAAGGAAGGGAAAAGGGAGATAACAAATGATGTTTATGATCATGTTGATAGTCACTTACAGGACTGGCGGTGTAATCAGCGAACGAAAAGAAGAAGATGAAAATGCTGTTTATTGGTGATTTCATACAATATTAAATAAACTACCATCGGTAAAAAATGGAAATGAATCGGGATTATTTAAGGAAAAGCATTTAGTAAATCTTGGAGTGCTTAACTTGGAGCCAATTAGTGACCGTGCTGGTGCTTCGTACTCCGCTGTGTGTCAACTGTGTATGCAGGTATACCGCATAGGCTTACCTGAATATAACGAAAGCACACCTGAATAAAGTTTGTGTAAGCAGTATGAATAGTAATTCTCTATAGGCGCCGATGCAGAGCGATTATCTCCCTACTGCTAATGGACCTTTCCATTTTTAGCTATGCCCCGCCCATCACTAGCTAAGCTCCACCCACATCTCGCCGTGTTTGGATGGATCGATCCCTGAATGCCCTAGCTATCAATTTCCTGAAAACTATACAGGGAAGCTGTTGAATATTTTGTAACTAATTAGACTGGGTGCTGTTGCTGTCATAGGCAGCAACAGCGCCCAGTCAAATTAGTTTCAAAATATTCAACAGAATATTTATTAAATAGTAAAAGCAAACAATTTGTACAACAAGGCATAGACCATCTTCAAATATGCGTTCGTGACGTACTTATCAACATCATTCATGACGTCATTCATTATGATGTCATTGTACACATCGCCCAGTTCATTATGACGTCATATGATGGGTGGGTACTCTGGAAAGGTGAATTCACCATTGATCCTTTTGAAAACGTTATATTTGAAAGTCACTTTTTCTGGTGGAAGTAACAAGTTTCGGTCAAAATGATTTCAAAATACACTGCTGGTTTCCAAGGTCGCAACACGATGCCTACTGAATATTTTGAAATTTGTATGACTGAATGTAGATCCTGTCACTGGAAACAACGGCTTTCTTTCAGATTGTTTTAAAAACTAGACTATTTTACTTGCAGGAAATAGTGGCTAAGCAGCTTACCACGAATATAACTGCTTATATGACCGGCTAAAGTGGGTATTATTTATTAGCTCTGCATACACCAGAGCCCATAGGCCCAACTGCATCACTAATTGGTTCCTGCCAGAGTGACTAAAATGGTATTTAGCTGCTTTTTTCTAATTATTCTGATTCATTTCTGTCTGTTACTGGTGGCTATAGTTTGATTATTATATAAAGCTTTCATTCAGGAGCATATGTTAGTTCCCTGGTCCTTTCCTTTAAGAATATGGTAGCTACAATGTACATGAACATTTGTACAGACTAGTTTAACTACACTGCCTGCCACTGAGGCGGATTTGGAACTGATTTCCACCATTACAGAAAACAGATGGAATTCAAGTAAGTGGGTAATTGAAGCGGAAACATGATCATCAAACAGAAATTAATGGAAAATAGCATTTACCTTCAAAACATTTGTACCGATTGAAACAGAAACTTAATATTCAAAGAGAAATCGCGGGGAAATGCATTTTCCTGCATAAAATTCACACATGAAATTGTACATTCTGACAATAAATATGTTAGGTTCTGTAGTAAAGTAGCACATGCACAATGCATCCAGGGGCGACTTGCTTTTCCCGTAAGCGGTACCAGACTGGGAACTTGTCTAGCCTACCTTATTTGTTAGTATGTGTAACATACTAGCCGTAGCGACAAATGACATTTAATTGGGTCTGTGCGTGTGTGTCACTGTGTGTGTGTGTGTCTGATTCCTGGTACGTTAGGTATCATTATGCTTTTCCCATATGGGGAGAGTGTTGCTATTGAGGGTGTGTGTGTCTGTCCCCGAAATGTATCTAAAACTACTGGTATGATTTGGCTCAAATGTTTACACACCAAAGGAATCTACCATGCCAGAAAATTTCCAAACTTTGGCCATGGTCCGGATACAAATACAAAGATACGGGTGTGGATCAATGGATATCTCAGAAACTACTGGTGTGATTTGGCTCAAATTTAACACAAGAATGGGTGTGACGATACACTAGGATTCCACATTTTTTTATTTTGGTAATGCCAAAAAATCTGGGAAATCTGAAAAGCTTTTACATTGTTACAAAAACTGCAGGGCGATGGTTTTAGGGCCCTGTGAAGCTTCGAGGATTTGATTCGATATTGTCACGAAGCTTCAATTCGATTCAATTTTTGTGTATTCAAGATTTTCGAATGGTGGGTAGGCTTTAGGAATACAGTGAACAATATAGAATGATGGCTTGGTATTATGATACAGTATTTAATGTAAATTGTTCAGTAAAACTTATTTTGTGTTTTTTCTGCCCCTTAAAAGCATGTTTTGAGCACGGTAATCTGGTAGTGGTAGTGTTGTCTGACAGCTGACTGTGGTTTTTTTGTGCCCGGATCAGTATTTTAAATGGGCCATCGTGATATTGTGTTAACTAATCCGTGTGGATCAGAGCATAAAGTTTTCTGCAAGATTAATTTGATATTTTCGGCTCTATTATGTGCACCTATAGATGGTATGCATGTCAATATTTTGCCCAAAATCTGCGCAACAAAATCTTATAGGCCTACAGACCTGTGTTAAACTACTGTTGCCAGTTGCAACAGGGGAATCCCCATTCGTGTTGTTATGATACATGTATCTACGCTAATGAGAGTGAGATTGCGTATTTTCGGCTCGATTGAGAGCAATATCATGATATGTACATTTACTCTCAAATGAGTTTGCATTATAAAACAATAATATCGCGTGAACTTGGCATTTATTGTTTGAAAATTTGTATCGGAAAGAGCATTTGTAAGAAAAAATGGCATCCATTAAATTTACTTTGCTGCGTCGCCATCTAATTATCATAATATAACCAAGTCGTCCCAAACTAAATCGCCCAAGTGAATACAAATTTCACCAATAAATATGCCAAATTAATTTAATAAGCATGCAGTTGAATATTCAACAGCCTACCTGTTTTCTGGAAATTGACAGTCAGGGCTTTCAGGTCGATAGATCCCAGCACCGGCAGTGTGGGTGGAGCTTAGCTAGAGATGGGTGGAGCTTAGCTAAAACTGGATTCCTCCATCGAGAAAGCGGTATCAGTTTTAAAACCGGGGTAGAGCCAGGCAATAGGCTGACAATTTGTCTAATGGTAAAAATACACCTAACCCTTTCAACATTTTTAAAATCGGTATTGCATGCACCTCTTCCACTAATTGTTCAAAATCTGCGCGCAGCCACAGTGGCATAGAAGTGACATTTCACATCAGGCAGCCAATTTAAACTGAAAACATTAAAACGTTCACATGTTTACATGGTCCACTGTCTAGTTTTATCATGAAGCAATGGGCAGGCTTAGCGCTGGGAAAATTTTCAAAGTTGCAGTGGACTTTAATGTTCAGGACCATACCGGTTCACCTCCCTGACAGTGTATACAGCAAACTGGAAAGGTTCCAGATCGACCACATTGCTAAGACATGTTCTGCAGCAGCATCTGGGATTTCTGTTTCAACAAGACAACGTGTGACAAAATTCAGCTATGCTTACCAGTGTAAGGCACTGTTACCACTGTTCTTCTTCAAAGGAACAAATTCAGGTGTTAAACTGGCCAGCAAGGTCCCCTGACTTATCCCCCATTGAGCATGCTTAGGACATTTTTGGTCATAGGGTATGAGAGAATCATGTTCCACATACTCATATCTGTGACCTTGAACTTGCTCTGAATCATGAATGGAATGCTGTTTCAATTCCCGAGTTAAATTTTCTCATCAGAAGCATGAGAAGACGTCGTACCAGTGCCATCATCATGCTGAAGGTGCTCACACATGCATTATTAGCTCACCTGACCGGAATGGCCAAGCAAGCTTATGCCAGGGCGACTGTCTGTTGTCCGTTCATCCATCTGTCTGTCCATCAACTTTTGCTTTAGTCCTTTAAGACTTAAATTTGTTCAAGAATTCATCAAAGAAAATGCCAATTTGCATACCAACAGGTTATCGAGCCAGTCATTCCATTTGTAAGTTTTCAAAAATTGTCTTCTTGGTCTACAAATGGATATTTCTGAAGACCACTGCAGAAGCCGTTTTTGTCTGGTTTGAGTGTTAAATGGTTAAAACGCTATTTAACCTCTAACCAATAGCTAGAAGTTAGCCAAATATAAGTCAAAGAATCCTATCGTATACAGCTCCAGAACATCCATTCGAAATTTTGATTTACCAATTTTGCGTCAAAATGTTACATTTTATTAGGTCACCTTTCAGCCCAAGTGAGCTTATGCCATAGCGACCATCCGTTGTGAGCCTGTCCATCCATCAGCTTTTCCTTTAAACGACCAGTTCTCAAGTACCACTGGACCCATTTAATTATATTTGGAATGAAGCATGCTTAGGGTATAGAGATTCAAGCTTGTTCAAACGAAGCCAATCGGTCAATTTGGCCGATGGCCATCTTGGATTTTGGCCAATTTTTAGAAATGCCTTAATTTTCTCAGAAACCGCTTTGGAGATCGATACAAAGCTCATGAAATATCATCTAGAGTTGAACAAAGTTTGTTCAAGAGAAGTTAATTGGCCAAATAGTTCAACGGCCATCTTGGATGACCTCGTTTTTGCAAAAACAACTCCAGAACCACTGAATGGATCAGGTTGAAATTTGGGAGGTATGATTAGGGACTAAGGGCCATTAAAGTTTGTTCACGGGAAGGTGATGCGTAAAAAAACATGGCCGCCATGGGCCAATCAAAATGTAGGGTGTTTGGCGGCGATATTGGATTTTGCTATATGATGGATTTTGACGCCAAAATTGGTTTTAAATAGTTTTTTGGGTATTCAAATTTTTCATTTTCGAAACTGTTGGATGAATATTTGGATCATTTTCCTGCCAAAAGCTCCTATGCTAAAGCAATAGAAATTTAAAATGTGTTCTCGAGAACTACTGGGCCGATTTCAATTATATATGGCAGGAACAATCCTTAGGACAGAGAGATTCAAGTTTGTTCAAATGGAGCCGATCGGCCAATTTGGCTGGTGGCCATCTTGGATTTTAGCCCATTTGTGAAATATCTTTAAAAATCTTCTCCGAAACCATTTAGGGTATCCATTCAAAACTCGTGAAATATGATCTAGGGAAAGAGCTGAACCAAGTTTGTTCAAAGGAACGTGATTGGCCAAATCATTAGCCGGCCATGTTAGATGACCTAGTTTTCGTGAAAACAACTCCAAAAATACTGACCGGATCGGGCCGAAATTCGGCAGATATTATTAGGGACTAATTGAATAGTTGAATAATTGAATAGTTAATTAGGGACCGATTGAAGTTTGTTCAAGGGAAGTTGATCCATCAAAAAACATCGCCGCCGTGGGACAATCAAAATGTAGCGTGTTTGGCGGCCATATTGGATTATTTTATTTGATGCATTTTGATGCCGAAATTGGTTTTATGCATTTTTTGGGGTATTCTGATCTCAAATGTGCCATTTTCGAAACTGTCGGATAAATGCTTTAATGGCCATCTTGGATCATTTTCCCGCTAAAAGAATTGAAAATTTAAAACTCGAGGAATAATGGGTCGATTTTAATTATATTTGTCAGGAACAATCCTTAGGAAAACAGCTTCGCCAGAACTGCTGAACGGATCGGGCCGAAATTTTGCAGATGTGATTAGGAACTACGGGAATTTTGTTCAAGGGAAATGGATCCGTCGAAAAACATGGCCGTCATGGGCCAATCAATATGTAGCGTGTTTGGTGGCCATATTGAATTTTTTTATTTGACAGATTTTGAGGCCGAAATGGTTTTTATATATGTTTTGGGGTATTCTGATCACAAATTTGCCTTTTTCAAAACTGTCAGATAAATGGTTTGGCGGCCATCTTGTATCATGTTCCCGCAAAAAACTCCCATACTAAAGCAATGGGAAATTAAAAATGTCTCCTTTTCAAGAGCCACTTGGCTGATTCAATTATGTTTGCCAGGAAGCATCCTTGCAGCATAGAGATCCAAGTTTGTCCAAACGAAGCTGATCGGCCAATTTGGCTGGTGGCCATCTTGGATTTCGGCCAATTTTTAGAAACATCTTTAAAAATCTCCGAAATCGCTTAGAGAATCGATTCAAAACTCATGAAACATCATCTAGGGCAAGAGATAAACCAAGTTTGTTCAAGAGAACTTGATTGACAAAATGGTTCTGTGGCCATCTTGGAAGACCTAGCTTTCGTGAAAACGACTTCTGCAGAACCGCTAAGGGATCGGGCCGAAATTTGGGAGATATGAATAGGGACTAAGTAAGGGCCATTAAAGTTATTTCACGGTAAGTTGGTAAAGAAAAAATATTGGCACCATGAACCAATCAAAATGTAGCGTGTTTGGTGGCCATCTTGTATTTTCTGAAAAAATATAAGACAACTTATTAACAACTGGGCCAATTTGAATAAAACATGACTGAACCTTCACAGTAATTATATTGGTAAATTGTTCTAGTAGTCATCTCATTTTGTTCATTTGTGCCAGTGGCCAATACATCTACTAGGTGAGCGATACAGACCCTTTGTGCCTCTTGTTGAAATATCTTAAAATCTTCTCTGAAACCGTTTGGGGCATCCATTCAAAACTCGTGAAATATGATCTAGGGAAAGAGGTGAACCAAGTTTGTTCAAGGGAACTTGATTGGTCAGATAGTCCGGAGGCCATCTTGGATGACCTAGTTTTCGCGAAAACGACCTCCAGAAATGCTGAACGGATCGGGCCAAAATTTGGCAGATATTATTAGGGACTAAGGCCCATTTAATTTTGTTCAAGGGAAGTTTATTTGTCAAAAAACATCGCCACAATCAAAAGGTAGCATGTTTGCCGGCCATATTGGACTTTTTTATTTGATGGATTTTAAAGCCGGATTGGTTTTATATAGGTTTTTGGCTATTCTGGTGTCAAATTTGCCACTTGTAACTGTCAGATAAATGGTTTGGCGGCAATCTTGGATCATCTTCCCGCTTAAAACTCCCATACTAAAGCAATGTGAAATTTAAAATGTCTTCTCGCGAAGCACTGGGAGGATTTCAAGTATATTTGGCATGGAGCATTCTTAGAAAGGAAGCCGATCGGCCAATTTGAAGGGCAGCCGTCTTGGATTTTGGCCGATTCTTCTTTTTAAACGTCTTTAAAAATTTCTGAAATCGCATGGAGGATCGATTCAAGTTTGTTCATTAACTTGATACAACAAATGC
>CM067370.1:257700-288700 GCA_034401795.1 Chaetoderma sp. LZ-2023a | reverse complement strand
GATTCTCAACCCCAAACCGCTGAACAAATTCATTCTCTCACCAAAATTTCAGATGGAGACTGTGGCAGCAGTGATGACAGGGCTGAGAAATGGCATGTGAGCAGTATCGATAGATCTGAAGGATGCTTATTTTCATATTCCAATGTCAATTCCTTTTCAGAAATACCTTCGCTTTGCGTTCCAAGACAGTGTTTGGGAACTCAATGCGTTACCATTTGGTCTGACCACAGCACCGAGGGTCTTCACCAAAGTGATTCTCGCCATGACTTCTTATCTTCGCAGGAGAAATATAGCTGTTCATACTTACATAGACGACTGGCTGCTGAACGCTGGGAATCCAGTCACTCTGCGCAACAATCTTCAGGTAGTCCTGCCCTTACTAAAGGACCTAGGATGGATTGTGAATCTAGAGAAATCAGAATTGACCCCATCCCTGGAGTTTGTGTATCTGGGAATTCTTTTCAATCTCAGGGACAGTGTAAGTTTTCCGGCGGAGAGTAGAGTCAAGAGTTTGATTGCGGTTCTGGAGCCTATCTGATGGCGCGTCAATTTCTCAGAATACAGAGTTTACTAGTATCTCTGGAGAAGGTGGTTCCTTATGAGGCACTCTGGCGCAAGCCGTTTTCAGATGTATTTAGTGTCATTCTGGTCTCAGAGAACGGATCCGTTGTCTCTGAGGATTCCAGTAAAAGAACCATTGATATTCCATCTCCAGTGGTGGTTATCAGAACAGAATCTCCTACGAGGTGTTCCTGTACAACCTTCTCAACCGCAGATGTCCATCTTCACAGATGCATCGACGACGGATTGGGGAGCAGTACTGGATGATATGTCAGTGTCAGGGGAATGGGATCGGACCAATGTGCCGAAACACAAATGTTCTCGAATTATTAGTGGTGGCATTAGCACTTCGAAAATTCGAGAACTTAATCCGTGACAAGATTGTCCTGTTATGGACAGACAACTCAACAGTGGTGTCTTATTTGAACCACCAAGGCGGGACGAGATCACCAGTTGTGTATGATGATATGGAAACTTCTGCTGTGGTGCCAAGAGAAGAATATTATTCTTCGGGCAGCACACATTCCAGGAAGAATGAACATCCTAATGGATGCTATCAATTGAAGGACGGTTTGCCGTCCGACGGAATGGCAGCTCAACCAATCGGTAGTGGAGCTTCTTTTCAAACATTGGAGCAAGCCAAATGTGGATCTATTTGCGATGAAAGGAAACGCAAAGATGGTCACATATGTGTCACCGATCCCGGACCCACTAGCCTTAGCAGTAGACGAACTGGCGATAAGTTGGAAGGGAATATATGCATATGCGTATCCTCCAACGATTTTCATCCCAAAAGTTCTGGCAAAGATAAGAGCGAGCATATGCCAAGTACTACTGATCGCCCCTCCTTGACCAGGCCGATCATGGTTTACGGATCTGCTGGATCTTCTGGTCTGCAATCCAATCCCTCTTCCAGACAGAAGGGATCTGATCTCTCCGAACAAAGGTCTGTATCTCCATGACAGACCGGGGATGTTCCAATTGACTGCATGGATGTTATCAAGCAGCGTGCAATTAAGGGTGGCTTTTCTGAGCACGCAGCGAAGTTTGTCGCTTCAGCCAGAAGAAGGTCAACCACAATGACATATAATTATAGAATCAACAAATTTGCAGAGTGGTGTAAGCGAAGCGATATTAATCCCTTTTTTGCATCTGTTCAATACGTAGCAGATTTTTTCTGTCATTTATACAAAGTTGACAAACTTCTACCTTCAACCCTAGCAGCATATAAGTCTGCATTAGCTTCAGTCTTTCCCAGTCTGGCCATTGTAGTAGTGGAGAATGACACTTTAAATGAAGTTATTAAAGGAATGAGCAATTTTCCTATCCCACCATGGAATCTATCTCTTGTTCTACAGGTTTTAGGGCATGCTCCCTTTTCTTGTTTTCTTGGTTGCAGCAGCATCGGCGAGAAGGAGATGCGAAATTCATGCGCTTTCTGCCGAACAAGACCGTTTTGTCATTATGGGTGAAGGTTTAAGACTACTACCACGTCTTTGTTTCCTGCCAAGTTTAATTAGACGTGACCCAAACTTTTCTGCGTGTTGTCCTGTCAGATGTCTGAAAATGTATAAGAAACGTACTGAGGAGTGGAGAGATGACACAAAATCTCTGTGGTTATGTCTCAAAGCGCCTCATCTTCGCGCCTCGAAAGACACCATTTCTCGTTGGATAGTCGATGCTAATCTGGTAGCCGTCGCCAATTTATCGAATCTTAACTAAAGCCACATCCGACCACTATTTCGCATACATCGCACGGTTCTTCCACATGCCCTGGGCAATGGTGATGCACATGATCTGTGAACAACTGTGGATTGGGCGGTGCTCCTGTGATTATCAAGAAAGACCCAGCATTCACAAAATGGTGAGTGTTTTCTTAATTTAAGTGACTAATATTAATTTACTTACAGTCGAATTCCCAGACTGATTAAGTAAAAGTTTGATTCAAGAGTATCTTATTCATAGCAACAGACATTAGACTCATTCAAATTTGAAAATCTAATCGATATACTAATAGTTTTCAAAATCAGAAGTTGTAGTAGCTTCTTTGCACTCTCCTGGACTGCCCTAGCTGAGACTTGGGGCTGACATGGGTCTGGTGGGTGTTGCCTCCCCTTTTGACAGCCCTATGAAATTTGTGTGGACAAATGAGGGGGAGAGTGCGGTCTAGACCATGGAAGTTTAGCACTCTGTGAATCAGATGGCGGAACCCAAGCGTATGCCAGGGTTCTAGTCTCTACACAACCTTATCTGTTGGATGGTAGATAAGAGCTGGTTCGAGCCTCACCTACCACCGGAGTTTCTTGGCTGTCGAAATCTGGTGTTTATCATACTAGTACATCTGGTAAGTATTATTCAAAGTAGAATAAAAAAAAACATCCGCTTTTGTTTCTACGAGAATGGTTAATACTTACCAGATGTACTATGGCCCGCATCAGCCGCCCCACTTGGTACCTGGAGGCTATGGTAATTCCCTGACACAGTATGGTCAGGGAATGGAGAGTGCAGAGTTTTAATTGCTTATTTTGAGCTAGACTAGATAATAGACATTATCATAATAGTACATCTGGTAAGTATTAACAATTCTTGTAGATTTCTACATCCTCTAAATTTTAATACATAGTTACCTATAATGTTAGGAAGCAGCATGATAACATGCAGGTGACACAGTCAAAGGTCAATGCCACTGTCAAGTCAAGAATGGACCCGAGGAAGCTAAGGATTTCGGCTGAGGACAAGACACAGTGGGCAAAAGCGAAGAAGGACTGGTTGCAGCTGTAGGATGTTTCTACAACTACAGCCGCAGAATGCAGTAATCATACATACAGACATACATACATACATACATACATACATACATACATATATACTGTGACAAACACGAGACAGGTGAGACATTTAATTCCACGGAATTCTTGTTAATTCTTTTGGCTTTTTATATATACTTACTTCAACATTTTATACCACCTAACCTAAACCGGCAAGTGAGTTTATACCATGGCCACTGCGTTGTCCATCTGTCAACTTTTTTTAGAAATGCCTTTAAAAATCTCCGAGAACACTTGATTTGAACCTCAAGGAACTACATCTCTGGAAAGAGCTGAACCTAGTTTGTTCAAGAGAACTGGATTGGTCAATTTTTTTTCATGGCCATCTTTGATGTTTATGCTCAAGCAACTTCTCATCCTGAACTTTGGGAAATATAATCAGACTAGGGTGCCATTAAAGGTTGTTCAAGGGAAAGCCACTGCATCAAAAACATGGCCGTGGACCAATAAACAATTATGCCATTGCAGTGATATTTGATATTTCTCTCACCTGACTCGAAAGGCCAAGTGAGCTTAAGCCATAATGGTCGTCTGTCCGGCAAATCGCATCTTAAATGTTTGACAGATTTCGACCAAATTTGACTCGAAGCATCCTATGGTGGTATGCTTCAGAAATTGTATTCAAAATTTGGATTGGTCAATTTTTTGGCTAAAAATCTTAGATTTTGTGAAAAAATTACTGGAAATTGTCAAAATCCAGCTGCTTAGCCAGTTGCTTGACGGATTTCAAACAAATTTGGCTAGAAAAATCCTATGCTGGTAGGGTAGGTAACAGAACTTCTCTTTGGAAGTTTGATTTGGTCATATGTTGAAATTGTTAAAACGCATCCTCCTTAGCCGCTTGATGGATTTCAAGAAGATTTGGCTAGAATTATCATATGGCCATAGGCTCCAGAATGTCTATTTAGAATTTTGATTATGATTTTTATCCAAAAAATTGACCAATTTTATGAAAACATTTCTGGAAATTGTCAAAATGCATCTGCTTAGCCGCTTGACAGATTTCAACCAAATTTGACTAGAAGAATCCTATGCAGGTAGGTAACAGAATTTCTCTTCAGTAGTTTGATTGGTCATATGTTGAGTGAAAATCTTAGATTTTGTGAAAAATCTAATGGAAATTGTCAAAATGCATCTCCTTAGCCACTTGACAGATTTCAATAAAATTTTGCTAGAAAGACCATACACGGTGGCAGAATACAGAACTTCTATTCAGAATTTTGATTGGTAAATTTTGTTGTTGAAGATCTTAGATTTTATGAAAACTACTGGAAATTGTCAAAATGCATCTCCGCAGCCGCTTGGTGTATTTCAAACAAAATTGGTTAGAATGACCATGCCGTCATCGGCTCCAGAAGTCCTATTCAGAATTGAGATTTTATGAACAATTTTCTGGAATTTTTTAAATCGCATCTCCTTGGCCACTGAATGGATGTCAACCAAATTAGGCTTGAAGGATTCTATCTTGTTAGGCTGCAGAACGTCTATTCAGAATTTTGATTGGTCAATTTCTTTGATGGTGATCTTAGATTTTATGAAACGGGGTTTACCGGAAATTGTCAAAATGCATCTCCTCATCTGTTTGGTGGATTTCAATTTTGAATGGTCAGTTTTTTGTGTGAAAATCTTAGGACTGGGAAATTTTCCAGAAATTCTTTAAAATGCTTCTCATCTTTAATCAATGGCCCGATTTTCACCAAACTATGATTCAAAATTTCAGTTGGTCAATTTTTCTGGTGGCCATTTTGGATTTTCATAACATTCGGATATCCTATGTGAAATGAATGGGAACTGCTTTACATGACTTTCTCAAGAACTGCTTTGTGGATTTCTACAAAAGTTGGATAATTGAACCCTATGGGGATTGGCTCTGGAAATTCCATTTAGAATCTCAATTGATCCATATTTCCGGTGGCCATCTTGTTCTCAAAAATAACATCTCAGAAAGTACTATATGGATCATGCTGAAACCCATTAAATTTCAGCGATTAAACTTTGTTCAAGAGAACTTGATCAGTGATAAAACATGGCTATCATGGACCAATCAAAATATAGCATTTGGTGGCCATATTCAATTTTTTTCATTGGATGTATGTAAGGTTGGATCTGACTGTGTGGTCAGCATACATCATTAATTTCCCACTAAATATTGTGTGAACTGACTACTGAATTCTAATTTTGTATTTTATGTCTTAGTAACATCGCGGAATTTATAGCATGTCTTTTCAAATGTGAAAGATTCAAATGCTAATTGTCCAGGCATGTGTCATATTAAAACATCCCTGTTTTTCACAAGCACGTTTAATAGACAAAAAGGTGAAAAAGTCCCCCTCAAACCACTACCGGGACGATATTACAGAGATGGAGTAATTCAATCCAAAATTTAACGGGGTTGCCACTGGATACCTTCAATTTACGACACTGATGACAATTAGATGAAAAATGCTTAACAAAGTGTATTATTCATAATAAATTACAATAATGATACGTGCGTGGATGTGGATGTGGACACAGAAATACTCAAGTTCGTATGAAATGGTAAATGTCTTCATGCTGTGGTGGTCTCCTTGAGCTGAGGAAGAGCTAGACGACCACGATAATGCGACGACACGACGATGTGGCGATGTGCGATAGTTCAATGGCAGCAAGGCGATGTTAGTGAAATAACAACGCAGTGGCCGGTGATGACAGCCAGACGATAACAGGATGGCATACGAAGATAATACAGCAGATCATTGTATTATCGCTGTTCAATTGGCCATCCTAGGCAAGTTCAATACTCCAAAAGTGGGTGGTGGTTCTATAGGCGATGAGATGAAAGGACGGATACTGCGAAGGCATCAATTCACCAGCGTCTTCATCCGTGTACTAAGACTGAGGACACAAAGATTAAGTGAATATTCGGAATGGAATTGTGTATACAGATATTTTAACAAGAATATGATTAGACATAGTATATATAACAAGGTGGTCAATTGGGACAATTGTGTGTATGCGAAATTTGGTAAATAAGGTATAATATATACAATTCACAAAATAAAGTGATTATACAATAGTTGCATATAATTACCTGAGGTGTGACTCGTTACTCCTACTTAACGTGAATTATCATGCCACCCAAATTGGTGGTCTTCGACAATTTGCTATCATACAGCAACGGTGGCTAACGACAAATGGGTTTATGACCACCCAGGATCAGGAAAGCTATCAAGTTCCGATGATATGAAAAGCTATAATTGCCACCTATATATAAGGAAAACCAGAAAGGAAAATACCTGACGCACGATGCACGAACAGATGACAGGTACCCGCTAGAACGTCTACGGGCAAAACTTACGTGAAAGACGTGCATAAGACTGCAAGTCCTATAGAAAAAACACAACATAATTAGCATACTAAAGGAATACACTATGTTAAATGTGACAGGCAAGTAATCAATGTGATCGCCGGTATGAAGAATTGCATAACAAAACAAATAAACACACAAAGCTTAAGGCTGGCATGCTATAATTAATCACCTCAGTTAATCGATAAAATAAATAACACAAATAAGAACACTGTTCGGAATAAATCGTGACAGCATGTCAGGTCAGCATCAAGGCCCTTGTGCCTCTTGTTTATTTAATGAATTTTGTTTGACAAAATCTGTTTTCGATATGTTTATAGATAGGGTTGTGTAAAATGTTATAATTTTGTTTTTGTGAGATAAATGGTGACAATCTTGGATTATTTTCTCACAATACTCGTATGAATGAGAACCTGCGAGCGAGTTCTCAACAATCACGTGCCCGATTTAAACTTGATTTGGAAGGAAGACCCATTAGGTCATCGGGATCCGGGTCTGTTGAATGATTGTGTTTGACCGATCTGGGCATGGGCAATCTTTGATATTGTGCTATTTTGACGAACGCTTTTTATCTTGCATTTTCACGAAGTTGAAAAAAGAGAATTTGGGAGAGGGGAAAAAATCTTGGCATTGGCGTCCGGACAGGTTAATCTTATTAAAATGACATTTGTGATTATCCGATTTGAAAAGAATTTACACAGATGTGTGCTATGGGATGCTTAGGACTAGTCTGCATCAAGACTATATTTATTTTATAATTTTTTCAATACTTTTATCATGTTTGAACATAGAATATTTTATGTCAAGAGTTGTCTTTCTTGGCTGTGTTAACGTTTTTTAAAACAACATTTTCACCAACAAGGGGTTATCCGATTTAAAAAAACAAAACACAGATTTGTTCTATACGATGCTTAGGACGAATCCACGGCCAAAAGAAATTGACTCAAATTTTTTCCTTTTTTTTTTCGTCGTTTGAACATTGCCTATTTTAGTACTGATTTGCATGCAGGTTTTATCATGGTTATGGTTCTTGGCTGTGTTAAGGTATTTTCAAATGACATTTACACCCACAAGAGGTTGGGATATTTGAATAAAACTTCACAGATCTGTTCTATACGATGCTTAGGGCTGGCCCATGTCAAAAGAAAATCGACTTTGACATTTTCCCGGATGTTTTCACTGTTTAAACTTTGTTTATTTTAAGGTTGATTTGTATGCAGGTTATATAGCCAGGTATAGGTTTTTGCTGCGTTAAGTTTTTTTAAACGACATTTACACCCACAAATTTGAATAAAACTTCACAGATTTGTTCTATGCCATGCTTAAGACCAGTACACGTCCAAAGGAAATCGACTTTTACATTTTTTCTGGAATTTTTCATTGTTTGAACTCTGATTATTTTATGGCCGATTTGTATGCAGATTATATATCTTGGTTATGATTCTTGGCTGTGTTAAGTTTTTTTTAAACGACATTTGCACCCACAAGGGGTTATCGGATTTCAGTAAAACTTCACAGATTTGTTCTATACCATGCTTATGACTAGCGCACATCGAAAGGAAATTGATTTTCCAATTTTTTGCCATATTTTTTTTGGTGTTTGGCCTTTGATAATTTTAGGCCTGATTTGCATCCCGGTTATATTGTATTATGCTCTGGTTACATTTTTTTCAAATGACAATTTAATCAGCAAAGACTTGTTTTGAAACTTAAAACCTTGGGGATGATTATACATCTGGGTAAGGATGTGCATGACACTTGGAATTTAGTTTTGACCCCACCCCCCTCCGGGCTGAACCCAAGGGTCAAAAGGTAAAAATTGGCCAGTAATTATTGATTGTTATGGGACTCCTAGACCATTTCAGATAGAAACTTGAAACTTCGGGGATAATTGCACATATGGACAGGGATGTGAATGACACTTGGAATTTTGGTATGACCCCAGGATGGTGGGAAATGTGGGGTGAAAAATATAATTTTTCCAAAGCATGACATGTCGCATCTCATTTTCAAGCTGATCTTCTTCTTTTCGATCGCTGGTATCACACTTGGAGAGCCGTTCTCAAGATGAAATCTGTGGTTTTCTGCAGTTCTTCCACAGGCCCATACAGCTTTTCAAGAGAATAGGTTGACAAAGGCCAGATCTCTTCTCTCAGCAGCTGATACGTACTGCAACATTGAAGTATGTGCTCTGTGGTCTGTTCTGCTTCTCCACAAGGACAAGCGGGCGATGTCGTAAGGTGGAACCGCCTGTACATGTGTTGGTTTAGTCTGCTGATGGTATTAGCTGCATGAACCAGTGCTTCGACTTCAGCTCTGTAGTTTGTGCAGTGTTTGCCTGTCGGTATTGCAGCTGATTCATGTTGTCCGTTTGGATACTGTATGTGCAGTCCGGCACCTCCGCTCCTAATTGCATCTTTGGCTGATCCATCTGTGTAGATCCTTATCCATGTCTCCTGAGGGTACATTTCTTCCAACATGGCTAGGGTCAGGGCCTTCTTGCTCACATCACTGTGTTCATCTTTGGTTGTGAGATGAGGTACTGTGGTGCGAATAGCTATGCTCTCTAGTTTGTTTTCCCAGGGTGGAGGATCAAGGGTGTGGTTTGGGTCTTCTATTTGTGCTGGCAACATTTCTTGGTGTTTCCTTTGAAGTGCTTTTGTCTCTTTCACAAAACTTGATCTTTTAAGTCTTCCTGATGACAGCTGTGCTTGCCTGATCTTCATCGAGTGGTTGTTGAACGATTTGAACTTTGCAGCTTGGATCAGTGCCTTGCATTCCCTTCTTTTGCTAAGTGGGTGGATGCCTGCTGTCTGCTCCATTCTTTCTGTTGGTGTAGATCTCATTCCACCAGTGATGATGCGCAGTGCCTGGTTTTGTACTCTGTCGAGGTTCTGTTGATGAGATTTAGCTGGTGTCATCCATGAGCTGGATCCATACTCAAGGTGTGGTCGTACGGCACCTAGGTAGATGGTCTTGAGGATCCTTTCATTGGCACCCCACTTTGTTCCTGCCAGCTTCCTCATGATGTTTAGCTTTCTTCTGGCTTTTGCCTCTGCATTCTGGATGTGCTCCTTCCATGTTAATCTTCTGTCATAGGTGACTCCCAGGTATGTCTGCTGGTCCTCGTACTCGAGTGGCGTACCGCCCAGTGTCAGATTGCCAACCTTGGTTTTGGTGGACAGTGAGAATAGCATGGCTGATGATTTTTCTTTGTTGATGGTAATACACCAGCGATTGGCCCAAGCTGTAATTCTGTCCAAGGCGAGCTGCATTCTGTACGTGGCAGTCGTTATGTACTCCTCGGTGCACCAGAGTACGAGGTCATCTGCATAGAGGGCTGCTTGGATCCCATTGGGCAGCTCTGCTACAATGTCATTAATGAAGAGTATGAACAGAGTTGATGATAATACTCCGCCTTGTGGTACCCCTTGTCTCAACAATACATTCTGTCCAGATTGTCCATCCACCAGCACCCTAGCTCTGCGATTGTGTAGGTATGACTTGGTCCATCGGAACATGTTTCCACCGATGCCTGTGTGCCGGAGCTTCACGAGGAGGCCATCCTTCCACACCTTGTCAAATGCCTTCTGCAGATCGATAAAGGCAGCTAGCATCACCTTCTTGGCTTGAAAAGTGTCCTCTATGACCTGTGCAAGATGTATTGTTTGATCTTCTGTGCTCCTGTATCTTCTGAGGCCGGCCTGCTCTGAAACTATAATGTTCTCTGACTCCAGGTACCACTGCAACCGCTGGTTGACGACGCGCTCCATGGTCTTGCATATGCAGCTTGTAAGACTGATAGGACGGTAGCTCAGCACTCGTCTTGTTCTTCCCTTTTTTCAGAATAGGAGTCATTCTGGCTTCCTTCCAGCACTGAGGAACCTCTCCATTGGTCCAACTGAGATTAAAGATGTCTAGCAACTTGCGGAGAGATGCATTACCAAGGTGTTGGATCATTTCATTCGTAATGCCATCTGGCCCGGGAGATTTCTTCTTCAATTGGCGGATAGACTTCTTCAGTTCTGCTAAGCTAATGTCAGCTTTCATTGCATCGTGAGTGTTGGTGTCTGTTCTTTCCTTTTGCTCTTTTCTAACCTCTTTTTGACGCATTCGTGGTATAGAAATGTTGCTTTCTTTTGCATAGGCCTTCGCAAAGGCATCTGCAGCCATCTTTCCTGACAGTGTTTGTCCATCTTCTTCAAGAGTAATCTTCTCTCCCCCAACACCCTCATCATTCAGTGCTTTATTCAGTCTCCATAGCTTTGTGGTGTGTCTCTCTAAATTAAACCCTGCCGTCTTTTCCAGCTTCTTCTTTTGGCCTCCAGCTTGGTCTTTAGATACCTGGCTTTAGTTTGTTGTAGTGTGAAGTGGTTTTCAATACAGGGATTACCCTCTGCATCTTCTCTGGCCTTGTCTAGTTTATCATGTGCTGCTTGCAGTTCTGTTGTCCAGTAGGGGCGGTAGTTTTTCCTGAACCCTCGAGGAATCGCTTCGTTGGCAGCCTTGAGGATACTTGAATTAAATTCCTTGACCGCATTGTTGATGTTTCTCCCTTCTACTGCTATATTTTGGGTAAGCTCATTGGAACGAATGCCGAACAGACTCCAATTTGCCTTTTTGTAGTTCCACCTTGGATGTTGAGGTGAACTTGTCGCAATACTTCCAGAAAGAGAGAGGAGGACTGGGCGGTGGTCGCTTCCTCCTAACTGCGATCCGACCACTCTACTGAGGTTTCTGTGAATGTCTTCTGTACAAAATGCCAAGTCCGGCATTGTTGTCGAGTGCCACCGGCGCGAGTAGAAGGTAGGCTGATCTGTGGGATCGTTGACAAGTAAAAGGTGCTTTTCATCTTGCCATGCTTCAATGTCTTCTCCTCGTTAATCAAGTGTCCTGTATCCCCAGCTCTGAGACTGGCTATTAAAGTCTCCCGCAATGAGGAAGTGGCAGTCCGGGACCTGGATTATGTCAAGTGAGAGATTCTTGTCATTAGGGCAGTAATAATTGACAATGTCAATCACAGAGTTGCTGGTTGTTACCTTGATCTTGATATATTCTGCCTCTTCCATAAACGTTTTGATCTGGCTGGCGTTCACGCTGTTTCGGACCAAGGTGATCAGCCCGCCTTTCTTTCTTCCTCTTCGATCACACCGGAAAATCTGGTAACCTCTGATCTTAAATGGTTTTCCTTCTTGCAGGTGTGTCTCTTGGATGCAGCAGATATCAATGTTGTTTTCGTACAGGAACTGTTCGAGCTCTGATTTCTTGTTGGTAACCCCTTCTGCGTTCCAGTGCATGATGTTGATACCGGGGTTCTCTTTGGGTTTGGTCTTCTCTTTCGGTTGGCCAGTAGCTCTCCATCCTCGTCCCCTGGCTCCACAAGACGAGTTGATGGGACCTCCAGTAGCTGAGGGTGGGCTCCTTCAAAGCATGGAGCCCGGCGCTGCACCTGCCTGGCGGATCCTCACAGGGCGAGCACCATTTCGGTTGATTCAATCTCCAAGTGTCATTCATTTGCGTTGTGCATAATACTCTGGTTAGCCCCTCCAAATGTCTGGATTGACACCCAGTGTGTTACACCCCTGTGCCACGTTGAGGCCGAGCATATAGTCTTAAACAGTGGATTTTCAAGCTGATGATTTCAATGAATTATTTTTATCTTGGGTCAAACTGAGGGGAGGGGACCGGGTTTTAAGTGGGCACCAATCGATTGTAATGTAACTCCTCCTAGACCATTTCACATCCAAGTATGTATTATGCTGATTGTTTTTGAAAATGGTTCTTCTTTTTTTCAAACTATGAACTTTGCTTATGTTTGGACCATTTGCCCTTCAGTTAGCCCCAGGGTGCCCGTTGTCATTACAATGAGTAATGACTTCAGGTTATTCCTTGGCAGAAAGGCTCTATGGGTCAGTCTCCAAGCTATGCTTGCCCGATGGGTAATACCGTGGGCATTTTGAATCGGCATGTTGATTGTCAAATTTCGAAATGAGACTATCCGGTGGTCCATCATATCCTGTGATGTACAATTAGTATACAGTACAGGTAAGCTATTTGCTATCTTCTGATAACTCTTGTGGAATTTTGGTATGACCCCCAGTGGTACGGCCCAGGGGGTGTGAAATTTTTTCCAAAGGTGGTCATGTGACATATCATTTTGAAGCCAATGATGAGTAGACAACAGTACAGGGAATTATTTTGATCGTGGGTCAAACAGGGTAGGGGGCGGGGGTCAAAGGTGGGCACCGATCGATTGTAACGCAACTCCTAGACCATTTCACATAGCAACTTTAAACTTTCGGTATGTTTACACATATTGCCACGGATTTGCACGACACATTGGAATTTCGATATCACCCCAGGGGCAGGGGTGGGAGAAATCGTGGGCAGAAAATAAATTTTATCAAATGTGATCATGTCACATATCATTTTGAAGCTTGTAGTTAGTAGACTACAGTACAACACATTATTTCGTTCTTGAGTCAATCTGACGGCAGGGGCCAGAGGTCAAATGGGCAATCTAATTCTATATATGTACATGGCTTGGACATTATTTTTTCGCAGAATATTTAGTCCTGGGCAGACAAGGTTTTGTGGGAGACGGATCCTGCGGTAACTTAAAAATGCGAGATATTGGTATCTTCTGATACTATTTGTATAAATCTGAAATTGCTTTACTAACTGATTTCAAACTTGTTGAATTTGGTCAATAGCATATGTACATTTAGATTTGTTCGGAAGAAGCGGATTGTTTTGGTGGCCATATTGATGACATCAATTTTCACGAAAATAACTCCTCCTGGATGATAGATGTATATCCCAATCACATTGATTGAGAGATTTGTCTGTTCCTAATATTGTATCAATCATCCAAGTAAATGCTCTACACGAATGGATGTGGTTCAAGGTTTGGAAGTCGGGATCATTTCCCAGAGTTCTGCAAATAAAGTGCTCTCAAAATTTCTCCCTTGATCTGTATACCATTCAAAGTGCGTTCCAAAGCAGGAAAAGGCATGTTTTACAAAAGGCAGATGACATAGTGGCAACTTCTCGATCTTGGAAGATGAATTTCATTAAGGGAAAACAATTATCTTGCAATATGACAATATACTAGTTGTTGCTAATGGGTAGAGTGCCTAGAACATCCACAACCACTCACTCTGCAGCCTTTATGTATGATGTTGCCATAATGTCCTGAGGCCAGTAGGTTCCCAGTAGCATGGACTACGTTCCGCCACCTATATTTCTTTGCTCACTGAGAGACCTGTCAAGTTAAAACAAATCTGTATCCTATCCTTAGTTTGATTAATGTTCTTGATCCATAAGTGGTTGCTCACTAGACACCATTTGAGTGAATTTGTTACAACGCAGTATCTTCCAAAGACATCTAGTATGAATACAGTTTGGAATCTGGATAGGCCAAGATGGGGGCAATATTTTCACATTCTTTTGTCCATATGAATGGATGATCTCTCTCAATGGTATAGCAATTTATGAGGCGTGATATGCATTTACAGGCGTCGATAATATTGACAGGTCTCTGTCAGTATTTTGATATTTTCCTAGCTGGATGGGGCCATACCTTTTCTAGGGTCCGTGGTCACTCTAGCTGCGGGTGTCATGTGGCACACCTTTTAAAGAACTGGCATTTGTTAGGTTTTAGTTTTAGCCGTATTCCAGCAAATCTATCTAATAATTAAATTATATTAGTTAGGGTGACTGTAAAGGATGGCCCAAAGACTATTACATCATCAAGGTAGCACATAAATTTGCCATCGTAACCGACCAGTACCTGTTCCATTATCCATTCAAAGGTATCAGGTGCATAGCACAAACCAAAATGGAATTTGGAAACTGAAACATGCCATCTGTACAGATATATAGAAGCATAGCAACCCATCTCACTGCCTAGCAAGAATGATAAAACTATGCCATTCTTGATGCTGATGCTTCTATGACCCGGCCACCATCCATCATTTACATTAGTCCGTGGGCTAGAGGGGCCCACCTGGATAACCCCCTCCCCAACCAATAATCGCCGAAACTATATATATGAGTCTTCTCCTTCATTGTCGCTATCTTCGTCAGTGGAACTATTCCTGATGAATCTCTTCCTTTTCACATTCCTTCTCTCGAATATCAGATGTTAGTATCTCACCATCACACCACTCGGGCTCGAGGCTCTGTTCACTCCACGCAGTCCAGCCATGATTCTCAATGTGTTCAGGGATGTATGGCTTTGGTATGTGGGATCTCTTCCAAATAGCTACCCGATAGTTAACCCTCTATGTGCTCGCGGAGGCAAACTCTCGGGGGGAGGTAAGGTGGATAAGTCAACGTTTTTCATTCGGATTGATCGTTTCTCTGCATCAACACACTGCCATTAACACTAAGAAACGAAGTGTGTCAACGTTAGTTATGGGAGTAATCTTGTACATTCGGCAGTTGAAATCCCATAATTGGAGAATGAGATCCTGGGTGATGTCCCATGACTCACCAATGGTCTGAAAAGCCTCCTGATATCTTGGTTGCTTCTGTAGGAGTCTGATGAGTTTTACTTTGCCTATTCCTCTGAATGCACTCGTTGTATCACATTTGGTGAAGGCATGAAGACCCAAAAGGGCAGAAAAGTAAAGTAGCGTAAAATCCTTAGTCAAATTTGAAATGTCCAACAGCTTTCTCTTGTGTCCAGAACCAGTATCAAATAATATGTATGTCTTCATGATTTGGGCATAGTACAGGAGAATGAAAAATACATCGCTATCGGGACTTCTGATATGCACAAAGTCATAGCCCTCTTGTGTTGCATAAGCACAATAGAGAATAACCCTTGTGTCTGTTTCTTCTTGGTCAGATTCATTTGATAGAACTTTCCGTGTACATGTCCGTACTGCATGTTACATTGGATTTCCCTACTGTACCAATATCAAACACTTTCTGGCGTATCTGCTTTAATGTCCCAGGCACCTCTTTCATACAATAGATTGGGCATCTGAGGAGTTCCTGGACTGGACAGTACTTCCTTGTGAAAGTATGGAGTTACTGTTAGGAATATCTAAGCATCGATATTTGCTTTCATTGTCTGGATGGATGAAGTTTTAAATAATTTTACAATTCAGATGAAATAAGTATTTGGCTGCTTATCCAATTAAGGCCCGCACCGGAAGGTGCGGGAGCCCTATAGTAATCACCGCATCTGTCCGTCTGTCTGTCCGTCCATATCATACAGAACCGCTTCAGATATTTTACTGAAACTTGGTGTATGCTTCAGTTATGATACACAGGTGTGGCTTTTGAAGAATTCACGTTTATAGGTCCAATATTTTTGGTGAAAATGGGCTTTTTAATGCAAAAACTTACAATTTGTGTCAATTTCCTAATTTTTTTTATTCTTTTTAATAATTAGCTCAACTGGCCAGAAACGGTTTTCTCGTAAACACCATATCATAGAGAATCTCTTAAAATAATTTAATGAACCTTGGCATATCTTTTGAAGGATTCACGTTTGTAGGTCCAAGATTGTGTGTGTAAATATGATTTTTAATGCAAAAACTTACAATTTGTGTCAATTTCCTAATTTTTTTTATTCTTTTTAATAATTAGCTCAACTGGCCAGAAACGACTTCTTCTCAAGAGCCACTGGGCCAATTTCAATTATATTTGGCAGGAAGCATCCTTAAGGCATAGCGATCTAAGTTTGTTCAAAGGCAGTCAATCGGCCAATTTGGCCAGCGGCCATCTTGGATTTTGGCTGATTTTTAGAAACCTCTTTAAAACTCTTCCCCGAAGCTGCTTGGTGGATCAATTCAAAACTCATGAAATATCATATAGAGCAAGAGCTGAACCAAGTTTGTTCAAAGGAACTTGATTTGCCAAAGGACATAGCAGCCATCTTGGATAAACTAGTTTTCGCAAAAACGACTTCTGCAGAACCGCTGAACAGATCGGGACTAAATTTGGGGAATATAATTATGGACTAAGGGCTATTAAAGTTTGTTCATGGGAAGTTGATTTGTAAAAAAACATGGCCGCCGTGAACCAATCAAAATGTAGCGTGTTTGACAGCCATATTGGATTTTTTATTTGATGGATTTTGAGGCCGAAATTGATTTTTTTAGCTCAACTGGCTTGTCAGCCATCCAACGCATAGTGATGACCCCAGTCTGTTATCTGTCTGTCCGTCCATCCATCCGTCCGTCCGTCCATCCTCAACAATTGCAGCACATGTTACTTCAGGGTGGATTAACACCAAACTTGGTCGCAAAGTCAATGTGGTGTCATACACCAGAGTTATCAGCCTTTAACCATTTGCACTATTAGTATAGTGCCACTTTCATAGGGGAAATATTAGACAGCCCCCCCCCCCCCCCCCCCCTGTGCAATGATTTATCATCCCCACCCCCTGACATATTTTATTGCCAAACAAGATAAACACAATTAACAGTTTACCAATTTTTCCTCCACTGCCTAAATATGTAAGATATGTATTATGTGCTCTGACATCAGTACTATTGAATATTTTGAAATGTATTTGATTGAAAGGTGTTACTATCTAAGGCAGCAATGACTTTCAGTCATATTATTTTCTAAATAAACCCCAGCTCAATTGGCTACACATCCCCTAAATTCCCCTTCTGCTAACTTGGTCATTCAGTGAGATGTACATGGGTTAAATGAATAGTTTGGAATACTCAATTAAACCTGCTATAAAGACCACCTGTATTAACCCTTTCACCAATGAATTCCCTATATCGCGTTGTCAAGGCATCCATACAGAAAAACTGTTGAATATTTTGAAATCAATTTGACTGGAAGTCATTTCTGCCTACGGTATAATGGCTTCAAGTAAAATTATTTTCAAAATATTCAATAAAATAGGTTTCATATCATAAAGAATATACATTTTCCAGGATTTATGGGTGAAAGGATTAAGCGACCAGCTGCCTTTAGAGACTATTTTCTTCATTTGCTAAATCCAATTAAGCAATGTATTTGAAACTTTATTAAGAAACCAGCTGCCATAATAGGCTGCCTTCTGATTTTCCCTTTGGGCGGTGTCTTAACACAAGGTTGACTGCATGTAATAGATTTCTATTGTTGTCACTGATGTCATCTTTTTTCACTTAAATATTGTTCAAAATCACTATTGCAAAAAGCAGTCGAGAAATTGTTGTCATTATTTCGAAAATTAAACCATTTGACTGAAAGTCATTGGAGGTGCCACTGATTGATGTAAAACTCAATAAAGATTAGTTAAAATGTCAATGTTCCAGGTGAGCGATACAGGCCCCTTGGGTCTCTTATTATTTTTTTAAAATAAAATTTGGTGAATAAAATTGCTACATACTACAAAGAGAAAGGTGGGGTGGGGAAGGAGTGGGGATGGGGGCTCTGAATCAAACAAACATTTTCTAATTTTCTTTGTCTAACAATGTTCTTGATGGCACGCGGCTTCTTCAAGCTTTGCTGAACTGGACGATTGAGTCGGGCATGGCCGAACTGGTTGCACCTATGGCAGTGGTGGTTAGGCCGCTCCCACATGATTACCTAGCCAACGATTTCTTTAAAGGATGGGGATTGTGTTACCTATCGTTGCGTTAGTGTGTTCTTTAGAGCATTTAATTAGGTTGTGGGACACAGGTTGCTCCTAGACAGGGCACATTCTAGTACGGCGGGTGGTTATATGGACGTCTTCTGTCATAATTTAGCCGTGTATTAAATATGTTTTGTGTCGATATAGACAGTATGTTGGGTCTGCTCTCGTGGATGTTTAGTTCGTTCCTACAATCTTGAGCTAACTTCACCATAGACAGGAATCACACTGTTTATGATGCCTATCTAAGTCCGCCATAAATACTTAATAGCCCGTCAAATTGTACTAATTGTATGTCTACTATCTAATAAACATTCTGTTGAATATTTGAAAAATAATTTGACTGGGCGCTGTTGCTTTTAGTTTCAAAACACTCAACAACTTACGTGTAACGTTTTCTGGAAATTGAGGTTTAGGGTTCCACACCGGCAAAGCGTGGGCGGGGCTTAGCTAAAGGTGAGTGGAGCTAAAACTTAATTCATGCATTGCTCCTGATTTGTATCACGTTTCCTATGCCTAACTTTCCTTAATGATACACAATCGCGACGATATTCCTATGCATTAGTAAGTCTTTGTCTGACCGCTAGTAGCTTTATAGTAACGCTATCTTTCTCTAATGCTGAAATATGTAATTCCGGCTATATTTCTTATCGCTTTCTCCCACTCCGTTCTTACAAGTTTCATAATTCGTGTTAGTCTTAATTATTGTCTCGCCTGCGAAGCAGAAAGCGAGACAGGTGTCACTTTTCCGACGGCGACTGCGTCCACAATGTTAAATTTTGCGTTTAGCAAAACTTCTCAGCTTGTATTTCAGGATCAATTAATCCTATTGCAACTAAACTTGGCTATGTGGTTGCCTATACTGCTAGGAAGCAGCACGATGATACTGAGGTCACATGGTCAAAGGTCGAGGTCACTGCGAACTTGATACAAAAGTCTGTTTTTTAATGTTAGGCTTTTGCGTTTAGCAAAGCTTCTTGGCTTATCTTTCAAGGTTCAGGACTGAAGTCACAACGTCGAAAGTCAATGTCATTCTGACCTCTAGAAGACTTTGTTATTTTTCAATGTTAAGTCTTTAGGCTTAGCAGATCTTATCATATTATATTTCGGGCTTGCTTATGTATGATTACTGTATTTTGCGGCTGCAGTAGTAGAAACATCATACGGCTGCAATCAGTCCTTCTTCGCTTTTTCCCACCGTGTCTTGTCCTCAGCCAAAATCCTTAGCTTCCTGAGGTCCATTCTTGACTTGAGTGTACCTAATCCTGCTTTCTTGAGATCACCTCGCAACACGCTTAGCAGATTTATGCAATGACGTCCTCTCCTGGCTCTGTAGTTGCTGGCGAATTCCAAGGCTCTCTGTGCTGGTGTGTCTTCTGGCATCCTTAGCACATGGCCAAACATGGACGATCTTTGCTGGGCGACTTTTACAGACAGCGGCGGCGTATTACACATCTTGTATAGTGCATCGTTGGAAATTATGCTCTCTAACCATCGGTGTCCAGTGATGGTGCGTATATATTTGCGGTGGCACGCGTCAAGGTTGTCTAGAGCTGCCTTTGGAGCTGCCCAGCTATTACAGTTATACATCATCAAGGATACGCAGGTTGCATTGTATAAACGTAGTCTTTGTACCAAGGGCATCTTTGATCTACGAATCCATAGCTTCCAGAAGGACTGGAAAGCTATGTTCCCCATGATGCAGCGTGCAGAAATGTCAGCAGTACTGCAAAGCAGTGAGCCCAGGATTTTACTTTTCCTCCATGTTTCGCCGCCACGAAGTGGATCGTCATTTTCTTTAGTTTCATGCTCTGTAAATAGGTATATGTGGGTGAACTCAGTTTTGGATTCATTCATAAAGAGATTCTCAATTTTTAGTTTGCTTGCATCTATTGGGAGAAGTTCGTCAAGGGATTTCTTTTCCTCGTCTATAAAGTCCACATCGTCGGCATATTCTATCTCTAGCGGCATGCCCAGTATTGACACCGGGGTGGGTGTGGTGGGGGGTGGGGGCAGTGGGGGTGGGGGGGGGGAGTGGGGGTTGGTCTTGTGGAGTTTTCCCGCACGGATTTCAATACAGCAGCCAGGTAACAGGTGAAGAGCACAGGGGATAGACCATCTCCTTGTGGGGAGCCGATTGATGTCTCAAACTCTACATACTTCACTGACTTGACTCGTACTCTCAGCTTGGTGTCTCCGAGCAGTAGTCTCACTAGTCGTAGCTCATCTTCATTGCAACTGGCCTGGCGCAGTACATCTAGGATCTTTGAGCGTTTAATTGTGTCGAAGGCTCGTGACATGTCAATACCCATTTTGTGGAAATCCCAGTGTTTGGACATGACTACCGACACAAGCATGCGTTGAGCCCATACAATGTCTGCGCAGCTGCGTCCACGTTTGAAGCCACTTTGACATGATCCGGTGAAGTAGTCGATCTTGTCTCGGATGCGGCATAGAGTAACGTTGGATAGGATTTTCCGTATGCTGTTAAGGAGCACAATGGGCCGCAGATTGGCTGGAGGTGCGGTGAGGGGGGGGGGGCTTCTTGGGCTTGGGTAGCGCGATAAGGATGCCTTGGCCTACAGCATCGATGGGAAGGGGGGTGCATAAAAGCTGAATTGATTATGCGCGTGATCGGTTTTGAGATAATCTCTTGCATATTTGAATAGTTCATTGCTCAAGCCTTCAAGTCCAGATGCACGTCCATTTTAATGGATTTAAGTGCCTTTTCAACCTCTGGTGTCTTAATTGGTGTTAGTAATGGCCTGGGGTCTCCTGAGAATGGGTGCAAGGGCTCATCATCGTGGTCAGTGAACTGTTCCTTGAACCATTCTCGAATTGCCTCGGCTTTGCCATGGTCAGTCCCGATAAAGTGACCTTCAGAGTTGTGTACAGTTAGTGGTGGTATGTAGTCGGCAACTCTCAGGGCTCGGGCTGCCCGAAACATTTTGTGGCAGTCATCCGTGGCAGTGATTTCGTCTGCTAGGGCGTCTGCTTGTTGGATAGCAAACTCTTTTAAGCGTTCGCTAATGTGGCGCAGAATGTTATTGCGTTCCTGGCGTAGTTTGGTGCGATCTTCACTTTTGCCACTTTGATTGGTGCGCAGACGTAACTTAACCTTGCTTAGCCCTAATGGAATGCAACCTGGGTACATGGTGGCTTATACCAGGAGAATACAGGTTGGTGACATGGAGAGCACCATGTCAAAGGTCAAGGTCATTTTAATGTTGCTATTTGACCTCTGCTTTTTCAGCCTTAAGTTTTTCCATTCAGCAAATCATTTATGTTTCAGGAGTGGTTAATCCTATTGGAACTAAACTTGAATAGGCCTACATGGTTACCTATAATGTTAGGAAGCAGCATGGTAGCACGGAGGTCACAAGGTCAAAGGTCAGTGCCGCTGACAAACAGGAGACAGGACAGACATTTAATTCCGCGGAATTCTTGTTTTAATTAAAGGTGCATATTTTCAGCAAATTGCTTGAAAGTAAAATTGTTAAAATGGTATCCCTTCAGAGGCTTAAATTGTGTGCCTCATTGTAATTGACTGAAATAAATCTTAACATATGATGATTTCATTTCGACTAAATTAATGTAATTAGCTCACCTGACCTAAAAGGCCAAAAAAGTGAGCTTATGCCATGGCAACCGTCCGTCGTGTGTCCATCATCCGTCCGTCGTCCGTCCATCCGTCAACTTTTCCTTTAAACGACTTCTTCTCAAGAACCACTGGGCCGATTTCAATTATATTTGGAAGGAAGGCATAGGGATCCAAGTTTGTTCAAACGGATCCAATCGGTCAATTTGGCCGACGGCCATCTTGGATTTTGGCCGATTTTAGGAAACGTCTTTAAAATCTTCTCCGAAACCGCTTGGGGGGATTGATGCAAACCTCATGAAATATGATCTAGGGCAAGAGTTGAAGCAAGTTAGTTCAAGGGGACTTGATTGATCAGATGGTTCGGCCGCCATCTTGGTTGACCTAGTTTTAGTGAAAACAACTTCTCCAGAGCCGCTGAAGGGATCAGGCCAAAATTTGGCAGATATAATTAGGGACTAAGGCCCACTAAAGTTTGTTCAAGGGAAGTTGATCAGTCAAAAAACATGGCCACACACGGCCAATCAAAATATAGCGTGTTTGGCGGCCATATTGGATTTTTTTATTTGATGGATTTTGAGGCTGAAATTGGTTTTATATATGTGTTTTGGTATTCTGATCTCAAATTTACAATTTTCGAAACTGTCGGATAAACGGTTTGCTGGCCATATTGGATTATTTTCCCGCCAAAAGCTCCCATACTAAAGCAATGGGAAATTTAAAATGTCTTCACGAGAACTACTGGGCCGAGTTCAATCAGATTTGGCAGGAAGCATCCTTAGGGTGTAGAGATTCAAGTTTGTTCGAACCAAGCCGATCGTAGCCAATCGCCTTTCTAGTTTAAATGTCTATATTCCAGGTGAGCGATACAGGCCCCTTATTTTAGATTTGAAGTTGATATAGTGTATCGTATCTCAAATTCAATTTAACAACTTAAAAAATTATATTCATTTATACGTAATTGATTCAGCAGATTTTAAGATTTATTTCCTTTCATGACATTGAGATACACAATTTAATGATCTAATGGTATATAATTTAAACAATTTTTTTTTCAATCATTTGCGTGTGAATATGCACCTTTAAATGAATCAGAAATTTGTGTAGCTTGATATATTGTTTCATATTGGCGCAAATATAAGACTTGATATTGGTCAGCGGCTTTGATCAACGGGCGCCCCGATATCGAATTTAATATTGGTCCTCTGCGCCGTTGACCAACGGTTGCGCCGATATCAAATTCGATGTTGGCCTCCGCATCGTTTGTCAACGGCGCTAATTCAATATTTGTGCGTTACAGTGGCATGCTATTTAAAGGAAAATTGTGTCTAATGCATGGGGCGTCAATCATTACTATGATTATTACTATGATATGCTGTGTATCAGAAATGCCACAGGCTACATTTCATGCTCTGGTGAACATTAGCACACAATTGCGTGGGGGCGGAGTATCATTTCTGTATTAGTGATATTCGAGGCAAGCGTCCTTTAAATCGTGAATCTTTTTTGTTATTCTTTAGTGAGGCGTCATGTGGATCTTTTAACCCTTTATTGGTCAAATTTGGTCAGGAAAATATATATATATATATATATGCTGATTGAATGCCAATTTGCAGGGCAAGAGAAGACTATTTTGGAAACTAACCACAAATGATTAACTCGGTTATCGAGCCAGACATTCCAGTGATAAATTTTCAAAGTAATCGCTTGCCTGCCTATGGACATTCCTCAAGACTACTGCAGACGACGTTTTTAGCCGGTCTGGGCATTGAAGGATTAAAATACAGCGTCGGCTTTCACCTGGATAATTTGCAGGGATATCATTTTTGTGTTCACCTGTGTGAGTCATGATCTACCTATCTACGTCACTAGCAGGTCACAAAACGTATATCCCATGTACTGTCTATTCAAATACTGTTTACTTTGAGTGACACACGGGCATTAGTTGGAGAAATGAGTGTTACAAATAAGCTTCACTGGGCAGATATCCTTGTCATCATCCTCTACTTTGTTATCGTTATCGGAGTAGGATTATGGGTAAGATTTATAAAATATGTTTTTGATAACACACGTAGCCTATAGTACGTTGCATAAGAACTAGATAATGTTTTAACGCACCATAAGGAGGCCATGCAGTGTGTAGTGGGAGAGTTTGGTTCCGCACCGATAACTACGTCTGAATGCCCGTATAGTATATTATAGCTTAGAAAAAAAATGTAAAAACTAACATAGATTGTGTCTCTTCAGCTAACAATGTCACACACTGCTTATAAATTTCCGCATAGTGCCCATTCTAAGCGCGATGGGCGCGAATATTTAGGACATGTTTTGAGCTCCGTTTGACAGCAACATTTCACTTTCCTCGAAGCGCTTCTCCGCATTCCTAGTTCTCTCTAGATTGTGACCGGTCGGCTGCCAAGTGGGACTGCGAATCTACACATGTCATTGTTGTAGACTCCGAGGACTCGGACCAGAAATGTACGGATGCGGTCGTCTAACCCAGACAATATTGAAGAATAGAGGAATCCAGTTTATCGATCAATCATATGACGTCATAATCAACAACGTCACATTGAGCTGGCGCCATAATCAAGAACATATATCTTCACCCACTCACGCCCAAAAACAGCGCTACATTTCCCCCTAATAATCGATGAGATCACGATTTTATTTTAAAGTTAAATACCCACACCAACTGCAATGAGAAGCCCAAATCTAACAACTTTGTGTTGAAGACCCTGTTTGTCCCCACCCCACCCCCTCTTTCAAAGTTGAGATCGTTCCACCACCGTTACAATCAGTCACGCACACGTTTGTTTTAATACACATTGTACGTATAATACAATTTTAGACAACTCGTTTATTTGGTTCAATAAATGCACACACTGTGTTACTGAATAAGCCGCATTTCATCCTGTGTAACGATTTGCTTGTATGCAGAAAGCTCTAGAAACACATGCACGCACTCACGCACATGCTACCTATGCAGAACTGGGGGTGGCGGGTGGGTTAGAATCAATATGAACAAAAGTAATCCCTCGCCATCCCGTTTTGTCACATTGTATAGATTTTTCGGATTTTTTCGGCTCACGTCAAAATGTGTGGAATCCTAGTGTATAGTTACATTTCTTGTGGTATAATTCGAGCCAAATCGTACCAGAAGTTTCAGAAATATCCATAGATTCCGGATTTGATCCGATCCGCATACAGGTTTTTATTCGGATCATGAGCGATGTCCGACACTCTCTCTCTCTCAGTGTACGTTAAGTTCTTTGTTGTGTTAAATCTTGCGCCAATGCCGATCAGCAGGTTTTGAGATACAGCTCCGGTCACGCGCGCACGCATCCCCCACGCACGATACCATCTACTTACGCGGCGAAGGTAATACCGTTATCCAACACAGGCCCACCCACCCACCCCAACCAACTATCTCATAATGTTCTCCATATGCATTCGCCCACTATCTCGTAATCTAATATTACTAAGTGTTTATATAAATATTTGGGAACACATTGTGGCAACAACGACAGGATTTTGTCGAAATATCATTGCTATACGTACTTCCCACGCTGAAAATAGATACGTCCCATTTGGCCCCAAGCTAGCTATACAGGCGTCCCCGGTTTAGATATAAGGAGGATCCTTATTGAGGCCCAATCGGGTTACCAGATCGGGACACACTTGGGATGCAAATCCCCACAGACCCGCTTCAATGTATCACTAGGGTTGACTGTGCCACAATTGGGAAAACCCAAATGTGTTATGTGGGTCCCGTGTGGGCTATAGATGTCCGCAATTGGGCTATTGGTGGGCTTGGAGTGGCTCCCACATGCGCTACAGTTGGTCCCTAATTGTACCATATGCGAGTTCTGATGGTCTTCACAGACTATCCATGATTGTTCTGAATGGCTGCCACATGGGTTCTAGACGAGTTATGAATTAATCTTAATATGTTTGAACATAAGGCCACCCCGAACAAATATCTCAAGATATGGCAGTAGTGATTACGCTTTACCAGGGCTAGGGCAAAGACTCTTTTCAGCCTGCAGGAAAGGGAAAACTAAATGAAGAGGAGTCAAGTGCCCCTCCCCACCCCCCCCCCCCCATAACATTTTTAAATCTGCGTGCTCTCAGATGGCATCTCCTGCATTTTCAGAGGTAGATATGGACCATAAGTTGGTTCTGTTTTAGCCATTTAATTTTACATTTTGTTGACTCAGTTTCTTGAGCCAATCCAGCTGGTAGAAGAACGTAACAGGCAAATGATGGCCCATAGTTACCTCTGGAAATGCAGAAGATGTAATCTGAGAGCATCTTCACGAGCCAACAAGTTGTATGCAAATGCTGTACGTGTGTAGGCATACACACGAGCCAACAAGTTGCATACAAATGTTATAAGTGTGTATACCTACATACGAGCCAACAAGTTGCATACAAATGTTATAAGTGTGTATACCTACACACGAGCCAACAAGTTGTATACAAATGTTATAAGTGTGTATACCTACACACGAGCCAACGAGTTGTATACACATGTTGTATACAGTAAGTTGGTCAGTGTGTACACACTTACAACATGATGTATGCAACAAAAAGTAGCGTGCAAAAACAATAGAAAAAAGTAAAAATCCGGGTTCGGAAACAAATCTCCCCCTGCCCTATTGTAATCCGCTACTGGATGGCAGAATGGCCCTAAGTGGTATTACAGTATAAATGTAAAGCACACCTCATATGCTACAGTTGTAGCCGGATAGAATAAAGGTATCTTGACTTGACTTTGTTTAACCGGCCTTCGAGCTGTTTCGTCATCCTAACGCCCGTTCCGAAGGGCACCAGCGAAGAATTTCAGAAACTTTGCACAGGGCCTCCTGTGTCCTCAGTTCGGCCCTGGATGGTTCGCCATTTATATCCAAATCTCTGTCATTTACGGGCTTACTGACAGAGGATACTGGAGCCTAACTATTTCCGAATGGGACGAGCGAGGACTATTGGTGGGTTCTGAAAGGTCTCGCTTAGTTTTATTTGCGATTTCATTATGGTGGAATCATAATTATTAGCTTATGAATACGGATAAGCTTAACTACGTAATGTAGACCGACCATCATGATTAGAATAAAAACAGAATGTATTCAAAATGTACTGTTTCGAGATCCGTTGCATACGTCTATTGTTAATAGTTTAATTAATATTTCCGATCTCGTAACAGTCTAATTAATCCTGCCGGCGCTAATCGAGCTATATACTAATCTGTCGCTCATTTTCTGCGCTTGCAATTCTTATTTCCAGATCCAAACAGTACGATTCCTTTTATTTTTCTTTCTTTTTTTCAGTCGTCTTTGAGAAATCGTGGCAGTGTCAGCGGATATTTCCTTGCCGGAAGAAACATGCACTGGTCATTGGTATGTGACTCTATAGGCTTATATATGTAATAACCTTTCTTATTTCATATGTATGAAGTGGTTTTCTAACTAGGGCTGTCATTTCTACTGATTTATTAGTCAGTGAAACTTAGATAGCACGGTCGATGGCCATCGCAACACCCCCTCCCACTCCACCCCACCCCACCCCACCCCCACGTTCACCGCTTTTGACCTATTGGGCAGTCACCCAACCACTGGGATTGAGATGGAGCCAAATGTAAATATACCCATGCAACCATATGAGTAATTCACATACCAAATTTGGTTGAACTTTCTCCAAATGGTTCGGAGTGGTTTGCGTTGCAATCATTTCCCACGTGTTCACAGCTTTGACCTTTTGACCGCACCGCCGCCCTGGCGATGGAGTCAAATGTATTTGTCCTTTTGCACGCGACAATCATATGGAATTTGATTGAATTCCGCCCCAACTGTTTAAAAGGCGTTACATTCAATTTCCGCACCTTCTTTACTTTGAACTTTTGACATGAACAACTTATCTTATCGATATAGCATACACGTCTCAGCCTTTCTCCTTCCAGGTGGGTGCTTCTCTGTTTGCTAGCAATATAGGTAGCGGCCATTTCATTGGATTAGCGGGTTCAGGAGCAGCGACTGGCATAGGCATTGCAGTGTTTGAACTCAATGTAAGTACCATATATTAATTATATATTACCAATTCGATTTAGCTAACAGGATTGATTGCCACTTTTAGCAATTAGCTTTTAATTATCTGATCAGTAATAGGTCTACACAGTAAGCTATTGCAGTATAATTGTTCATGTAGTCATGTATGACATATCATTAATCTATATTGCCACACAAATAAACAGAGCGGATTATTTTCTCTCCACAGGCCATCTTTATCTTGATAATACTTGGGTGGCTGTTTGTTCCAGTCTACATAGCCGCAGGGGTAAGGAGAGAGGGAGAGAGAGAGAGAGAGAGAGAGAGAGAGAGAGAGAGAGAGAGAGAGAGAGAGAGAGAGAGAGAGAGAGAGAGAGAGAGAGACGGGGAGGGAGGGAGGGAGAGAGAGACGGGGAGGGAGGGAGGGGGAGGGAGGGAGAGAGAGACGGGGAGGGAGGGTGGGCGGGCAGGCGGGAGGGAGGGAGGGGAGGGGAGGGGATCTGGAGGGGGAGGGAAGGGAGAGGAGAGAGAGAGGAGAGGGGGAGGGGGACCTGGAGGGGGGGGGGGGGGCGAGAGGGGGGTGGGAAGGGAGTGAGTGGGGGTGGAGGCAGGGAGGTCTGTGGACGTTTGAAATGGATCTACTAGGTGTAGAGTGTAGAATATTGAAATGGTCACGATAGCAACAACGCATTTAGTTTTATCGACTGCTTAATTAATTAGCGAATATGTACAAGTACTGTCTTATAGTTTGTTAATGGTTTGTGTTATTTAGGTATACACAATGCCTGAGTACCTGCGTAAGAGATTTGGTGGTGACCGTATCAGAATATACCTGGCGGTGTTGGCTCTGCTTCTCTATGTGTTCACCAAGATATCAGTAAGTTATCATTACGTAATTAGTCTATGACCCTCTCAAAAGGCGGGATTTCATTTCAGTACTTTATTATAGTCTCCAAAATAGTATGTTTTTGTTACTAATTCTATTACATAGTCGAATAAAGTGACAGATTAATATAACAAGTACAATTTTATTTCTGATAAAAATATATGTAAATTCGCGCCTGTTCAATTTCTCTTCCAATTACCAACAGAGAATTTTAGTCTTTTTGGAGGCTATATATGCAAGTGATTGTCTGCGTCAGGCAGTCGAACATGCGCAGTTGCATTTTACTGAACTCACGTCACCGGCGGCCGATAGAACAATGAGAGCGTACTTCCTGTCTACGCTTATAAGATGTCTATCGTTGGAAATAACAATAGAGGCAACCATTTCTAGCTAATCCCCGCCCATTTCTAGCTAATCCCCGCCCATTTCTAGCCACGCTCCGCCCATTTCTAGCTAATCCCGCCCATTTCTAGCTAATCTCCGCCCATGTTTTGTAGCGTTGGATTTTTGCGCGTATTAGGTATCGATTCATAGGCCTATAGATACTTTGGGTTTGAACCCTGAATTCTCAGAATCCCAATTTCAAGGTAACTATGCAGGTAAACGTTTGAATATTTTTAAAGTAATTTTACTGGCCGCTGTTGTTGCCTATGGCAGCAACAGTGCCCAGTCAAATTAGTTTCAACATATTCAACAATGTTTATCAAAGGTGCATATTACAGCAGAAGGGTTCAAAATGAAATTGTTAAAATTATATACTTTTAGACACTTAAATTGTGTGCCTAGACGTAATGAAACGATAAAAATCTTAGCATATGATGATTTCACTACGTATAAATTTATATAATTTCTTAAGTTGTCAAATTGAATTAGAGGCACGAGTCCATAATTCAAATTCACAACTAAACCTAGGAAATTTATTTATATGGAATGAAATCATCAGATGTTAAGATTTATTTCTTTCATTACATTGAGATACACAATTTAAGCCTCTAAAAGTATATAATTTCAGCAATTTTATTTTCAAGCATTTTGGTGTAAATATGCACCTTTAAATAGCAAGTCCTACAAAGACATACAATTCATACACTTGACGGACTTTTCAACGTTCATGGCGGAGACAGATACTTAATTTATTATGCATTATACTTGTGACGTCAGTCTACCTGTGACGCAACTGATTGCGACGTCATGTAGCCTAACCAGCCTTTGCAGCTGTCTTGATAAATGCCCATTTGAAGGACAGGAGAAGACTATTTCTTTTTAAATTTTTCTTTTAGAATGACTAGCTCGATAATTGAACCATTCCTTTTAGAGTTAAATTTCTGAAAAATAGTCTTCTCTTGGCTTGCAACTTGACTTTCCTTAAGCAAAGACTTCAATGTTCTTGACAAATCTTGACCATTGGTTAAGATAGTACACGAGTAATATCAGTCTCATTCATTAGCTTACGTCGCTCGTCATCATTATTATTGTTCACGCGAGTTATTTCACGGCGTTAATCTTCGTATTCTCGTATTTTCTTTATTACACTCAGGCCGTGACAACGGCATATGAGGATTATTTGTACATTGACAATGGCGGTAGAAATACAATATTATTATTATTATTATTATTATTATTATTATTATTATTATTATTATTATTATTATTATTATTATTATTATCATACCATCTCCGCCGCGCTGCCGACGAGGGCTACGACAGTGGGATCGCTTACATAATAATGATAACAACAATAATCAATTTATTAACTTTTTTGGGCCACTTGCCCCTGCAGTGTTTCAGGCAGTATTAAAGGAGAACTAACTTCATATAATAGTGGTTCAGCTGATCTAACACGTCATTCGTAAACTATGCTATAATATTAAGCTTATTATCATGCCGCTAAAGAAGGCTATTCATGCTTGAGTAGTTTAAACCTTGGTACATTTCCAAAGCCTATGGTGGCTGTCATGCCTTACTTTTCAACAAATCAGAAGGAAAAACTAGCGTATCTGCCTTGGTCAATACGCTCAGGCATAGCGGTGTCACATATAATTTGGCAATATGATATGAAAACAATCATGCAAGTAAGCTGATGACTATTCTGAGACCAATTTGACCAGAAGCCGTTACTGCCATAGGCAATGACAACTTCCAAT
>CM067370.1:238200-257200 GCA_034401795.1 Chaetoderma sp. LZ-2023a | reverse complement strand
AAAGGTGCATATTCACACGCAAATGATTGGAAAAAAAATTGTTTAAATTATATACCATTAGATCATTAAATTGTGTATCTCAATGTCATGAAAGGAAATAAATCTTAAAATCTGCTGATTCAATTACGTATAAATGAATATAATTTTTTAAGTTGTTAAATTGAATTTGAGATACGATACACTATATCAACTTCAAATCTAAAATAAGGGGCCTGTATCGCTCACCTGGAATATAGACATTTAAACTAGAAAGGCGATTGGCTACGATCGGCTTGGTTCGAACAAACTTGAATCTCTACACCCTAAGGATGCCTTCCTGCCAAATCTGATTGAACTCGGCCCAGTAGTTCTCGTGAAGACATTTTAAATTTCCCATTGCTTTAGTATGGGAGCGTTTGGCGGGAAAATAATCCAATATGGCCAGCAAACCGTTTATCCGACAGTTTCGAAAATTGTAAATTTGAGATCAGAATACCAAAACACATATATAAAACCAATTTCAGCCTCAAAATCCATCAAATAAAAAAATCCAATATGGCCGCCAAACACGCTATATTTTGATTGGCCGTGTGTGGCCATGTTTTTTGACTGATCAACTTCCCTTGAACAAACTTTAGTGGGCCTTAGTCCCTAATCATATCTGCCAAATTTTGGCCTGATCCCTTCAGCGGTTCTGGAGAAGTTGTTTTCACTAAAAACTAGGTCAACCAAGATGGCGGCCGAACCATCTGATCAATCAAGTCCCCTTGAACTAACTTGCTTCAACTCTTGCCCTAGATCATATTTCATGAGGTTTGCATCAATCCCCCAAGCGGTTTCGGAGAAGATTTTAAAGACGTTTCCTAAAATCGGCCAAAATCCAAGATGGCCGTCGGCCAAATTGACCGATTGGATCCGTTTGAACAAACTTGGATCCCTATGCCTTCCTTCCAAATATAATTGAAATCGGCCCAGTGGTTCTTGAGAAGAAGTCGTTTAAAGGAAAAGTTGACGGATGGACGGACGACGGACGGACGATGGACACACGATGGACGGTTGCCATGGCATAAGCTCACTTTTTTGGCCTTTTAGGCCAGGTGAGCTAATTACATTAATTTAGTCGAAATGAAATCATCATATGTTAAGATTTATTTCAGTCAATTACAATGAGGCACACAATTTAAGCCTCTGAAGGGATACCATTTTAACAATTTTACTTTCAAGCAATTTGCTGAAAATATGCACCTTTAATTAAAACAAGAATTCCGCGGAATTAAATGTCTGTCCTGTCTCCTGTTTGTCAGCGGCACTGACCTTTGACCTTGTGACCTCCGTGCTACCATGCTGCTTCCTAACATTATAGGTAACCATGTAGGCCTATTCAAGTTTAGTTCCAATAGGATTAACCACTCCTGAAACATAAATGATTTGCTGAATGGAAAAACTTAAGGCTGAAAAAGCAGAGGTCAAATAGCAACATTAAAATGACCTTGACCTTTGACATGGTGCTCTCCATGTCACCAACCTGTATTCTCTTGGTATAAGCCACCATGTACCCAGGTTGCATTCCATTAGGGCTAAGCAAGGTTAAGTTACGTCTGCGCACCAATCAAAGTGGCAAAAGTGAAGATCGCACCAAACTACGCCAGGAACGCAATAACATTCTGCGCCACATTAGCGAACGCTTAAAAGATTTTGCTATCCAACAAGCAGACGCCCTAGCAGACGAAATCACTGCCACGGATGACTGCCACAAAATGTTTCGGGCAGCCCGAGCCCTGAGAGTTGCCGACTACATACCACCACTAACTGTACACAACTCTGAAGGTCACTTTATCGGGACTGACCATGGCAAAGCCGAGGCAATTCGAGAATGGTTCAAGGAACAGTTCACTGACCACGATGATGAGCCCTTGCACCCATTCTCAGGAGACCCCAGGCCATTACTAACACCAATTAAGACAGCAGAGGTTGAAAAGGCACTTAAATCCATTAAAATGGACGTGCATCTGGACTTGAAGGCTTGAGCAATGAACTATTCAAATATGCAAGAGATTATCTCAAAACCGATCACGCACATAATCAATTCAGCTTTTATGCACCCCCTTCCCATCGATGCTGTAGGCCAAGGCATCCTTATCGCGCTACCCAAGCCCAAGAAGCCCCCCCCCCTCACCGCACCTCCAGCCAATCTGCGGCCCATTGTGCTCCTTAACAGCATACGGAAAATCCTATCCAACGTTACTCTATGCCGCATCCGAGACAAGATCGACTACTTCACCGGATCATGTCAAAGTGGCTTCAAACGTGGACGCAGCTGCGCAGACATTGTATGGGCTCAACGCATGCTTGTGTCGGTAGTCATGTCCAAACACTGGGATTTCCACAAAATGGGTATTGACATGTCACGAGCCTTCGACACAATTAAACGCTCAAAGATCCTAGATGTACTGCGCCAGGCCAGTTGCAATGAAGATGAGCTACGACTAGTGAGACTACTGCTCGGAGACACCAAGCTGAGAGTACGAGTCAAGTCAGTGAAGTCTGTAGAATTTGAGACATCAATCGGCTCCCCACAAGGAGATGGTCTATCCCCTGTGCCCTTCACCTGTTACCTGGCTGCTGTATTGAAATCCGTGCGGGAAAACTCCACAAGACCAACCCCCACTCCCCCCCCCCACCCCCACTGCCCCCACCCCCCACCACACACACCCCGGTGTCAATACTGGGCATGCCGCTAGAGATAGAATATGCCGACGATGTGGTCTTTATAGACGAGGAAAAGAAATCCCTTGACGAACTTCTCCCAATAGATGCAAGCAAACTAAAAATTGAGAATCTCTTTATGAATGAATCCAAAACAGAGTTCACCCACATATACCTATTTACAGAGCATGAAACTAAAGAAAATGACGATCCACTTCGTGGCGGCGAAACATGGAGGAAAAGTAAAATCCTGGGCTCACTGCTTTGCAGTACTGCAGACATTGCTGCACGCTGCATCATGGGGAACATAGCTTTCCAGTCCTTCTGGAAGCTATGGATTCGTAGATCAAAGATGCCCTTGGTACAAAGACTACGTTTATACAATGCAACCTGCGTATCCTTGATGATGTATAACTGTAATAGCTGGGCAGCTCCAAAGGCAGCTCTAGACAATCTTGACGCGTGCCACCGCAAATATATACGCACCATCACTGGACACCGATGGTTAGAGAGCATAATTTCCAACGATGCACTATACAAGATGTGTAATACGCCGCCGCTGTCTGTAAAAGTCGCCCAGCAAAGATCGTCCATGTTTGGCCATGTGCTAAGGATGCCAGAAGACACACCAGCACAGAGAGCCTTGGAATTCGCCAGCAACTACAGAGCCAGGAGAGGACGTCATTGCATAAATCTGCTAAGCGTGTTGCGAGGTGATCTCAAGAAAGCAGGATTAGGTACACTCAAGTCAAGAATGGACCTCAGGAAGCTAAGGATTTTGGCTGAGGACAAGACACGGTGGGAAAAAGCGAAGAAGGTCTGATTGCAGCCGTATGATGTTTCTACTACTGCAGCCGCAAAATACAGTTACATAAGCAAGCCCGAAATATAATATGATAAGATCTGCTAAGCCTAAAGACTTAACATTGAAAAATAACAAAGTCTTCTAGAGGTCAGAATGACATTGACTTTCGACGTTGTGACTTCAGTCCTGAACCTTGAAAGATAAGCCAAGAAGCTTTGCTAAACGCAAAAGCCTAACATTAAAAAACAGACTTTTGTATCAAGTTCGCAGTGACCTCGACCTTTGACCATGTGACCTCAGTATCATCGTGCTGCTTCCTAGCGGTATAGGCAACCACATAGCCAAGTTTAGTTGCAATAGGATTAATTGATCCTGAAATACAAGCTGAGAAGTTTTGTTAAACGCAAAATTTAACATTGTGGACGCAGTCGCCGTCGGAAAAGTGACACCTGTCTCGCTTTCTGCTTCGCAGGCGAGACAATAATTAAGACTAACACGAATTATGAAACTTGTAAGAACGGAGTGGGAGAAAGCGATAAGAAATATAGCCGGAATTACATATTTCAGCATTAGAGAAAGATAGCGTTACTATAAAGCTACTAGCGGTCAGACAAAGACTTACTAATGCATAGGAATATCGTCGCGATTGTGTATCATTAAGGAAAGTTAGGCATAGGAAACGTGATACAAATCAGGAGCAATGCATGAATTAAGTTTTAGCTCCACTCACCTTTAGCTAAGCCCCGCCCACGCTTTGCCGGTGTGGAACCCTAAACCTCAATTTCCAGAAAACGTTACACGTAAGTTGTTGAGTGTTTTGAAACTAAAAGCAACAGCGCCCAGTCAAATTATTTTTCAAATATTCAACAGAATGTTTATTAGATAGTAGACATACAATTAGTACAATTTGACGGGCTATTAAGTATTTATGGCGGACTTAGATAGGCATCATAAACAGTGTGATTCCTGTCTATGGTGAAGTTAGCTCAAGATTGTAGGAACGAACTAAACATCCACGAGAGCAGACCCAACATACTGTCTATATCGACACAAAACATATTTAATACACGGCTAAATTATGACAGAAGACGTCCATATAACCACCCGCCGTACTAGAATGTGCCCTGTCTAGGAGCAACCTGTGTCCCACAACCTAATTAAATGCTCTAAAGAACACACTAACGCAACGATAGGTAACACAATCCCCATCCTTTAAAGAAATCGTTGGCTAGGTAATCATGTGGGAGCGGCCTAACCACCACTGCCATAGGTGCAACCAGTTCGGCCATGCCCGACTCAATCGTCCAGTTCAGCAAAGCTTGAAGAAGCCGCGTGCCATCAAGAACATTGTTAGACAAAGAAAATTAGAAAATGTTTGTTTGATTCAGAGCCCCCCCCCCCCCCACTCCTTCCCCACCCCACCTTTCTCTTTGTAGTATGTAGCAATTTTATTCACCAAATTTTATTTTAAAAAAATAATAAGAGACCCAAGGGGCCTGTATCGCTCACCTGGAACATTGACATTTTAACTAATCTTTATTGAGTTTTACATCAATCAGTGGCACCTCCAATGACTTTCAGTCAAATGGTTTAATTTTCGAAATAATGACAACAATTTCTCGACTGCTTTTTGCAATAGTGATTTTGAACAATATTTAAGTGAAAAAAGATGACATCAGTGACAACAATAGAAATCTATTACATGCAGTCAACCTTGTGTTAAGACACCGCCCAAAGGGAAAATCAGAAGGCAGCCTATTATGGCAGCTGGTTTCTTAATAAAGTTTCAAATACATTGCTTAATTGGATTTAGCAAATGAAGAAAATAGTCTCTAAAGGCAGCTGGTCGCTTAATCCTTTCACCCATAAATCCTGGAAAATGTATATTCTTTATGATATGAAACCTATTTTATTGAATATTTTGAAAATAATTTTACTTGAAGCCATTATACCGTAGGCAGAAATGACTTCCAGTCAAATTGATTTCAAAATATTCAACAGTTTTTCTGTATGGATGCCTTGACAACGCGATATAGGGAATTCATTGGTGAAAGGGTTAATACAGGTGGTCTTTATAGCAGGTTTAATTGAGTATTCCAAACTATTCATTTAACCCATGTACATCTCACTGAATGACCAAGTTAGCAGAAGGGGAATTTAGGGGATGTGTAGCCAATTGAGCTGGGGTTTATTTAGAAAATAATATGACTGAAAGTCATTGCTGCCTTAGATAGTAACACCTTTCAATCAAATACATTTCAAAATATTCAATAGTACTGATGTCAGAGCACATAATACATATCTTACATATTTAGGCAGTGGAGGAAAAATTGGTAAACTGTTAATTGTGTTTATCTTGTTTGGCAATAAAATATGTCAGGGGGTGGGGATGATAAATCATTGCACAGGGGGGGGGGGGGGGGGGGGCTGTCTAATATTTCCCCTATGAAAGTGGCACTATACTAATAGTGCAAATGGTTAAAGGCTGATAACTCTGGTGTATGACACCACATTGACTTTGCGACCAAGTTTGGTGTTAATCCACCCTGAAGTAACATGTGCTGCAATTGTTGAGGATGGACGGACGGACGGATGGATGGACGGACAGACAGATAACAGACTGGGGTCATCACTATGCGTTGGATGGCTGACAAGCCAGTTGAGCTAAAAAAATCAATTTCGGCCTCAAAATCCATCAAATAAAAAATCCAATATGGCTGTCAAACACGCTACATTTTGATTGGTTCACGGCGGCCATGTTTTTTTACAAATCAACTTCCCATGAACAAACTTTAATAGCCCTTAGTCCATAATTATATCCCCCAAATTTAGTCCCGATCTGTTCAGCGGTTCTGCAGAAGTCGTTTTTGCGAAAACTAGTTTATCCAAGATGGCTGCTATGTCCTTTGGCAAATCAAGTTCCTTTGAACAAACTTGGTTCAGCTCTTGCTCTATATGATATTTCATGAGTTTTGAATTGATCCACCAAGCAGCTTCGGGGAAGAGTTTTAAAGAGGTTTCTAAAAATCAGCCAAAATCCAAGATGGCCGCTGGCCAAATTGGCCGATTGACTGCCTTTGAACAAACTTAGATCGCTATGCCTTAAGGATGCTTCCTGCCAAATATAATTGAAATTGGCCCAGTGGCTCTTGAGAAGAAGTCGTTTCTGGCCAGTTGAGCTAATTATTAAAAAGAATAAAAAAAATTAGGAAATTGACACAAATTGTAAGTTTTTGCATTAAAAATCATATTTACACACACAATCTTGGACCTACAAACGTGAATCCTTCAAAAGATATGCCAAGGTTCATTAAATTATTTTAAGAGATTCTCTATGATATGGTGTTTACGAGAAAATTTACCAAAATCGTGAGTTTTTGCATTAAAAAGCCCATTTTCACCAAAAATATTGGACCTATAAACGTGAATTCTTCAAAAGCCACACCTGTGTATCATAACTGAAGCATACACCAAGTTTCAGTAAAATATCTGAAGCGGTTCTGTATGATATGGATGGACAGACGGACAGATGCGGTGATTACTATAGGGCTCCCGCACCTTCCGGTGCGGGCCTTAATTGGATAAGCAGCCAAATACTTATTTCATCTGAATTGTAAAATTATTTAAAACTTCATCCATCCAGACAATGAAAGCAAATATCGATGCTTAGATATTCCTAACAGTAACTCCATACTTTCACAAGGAAGTACTGTCCAGTCCAGGAACTCCTCAGATGCCCAATCTATTGTATGAAAGAGGTGCCTGGGACATTAAAGCAGATACGCCAGAAATTGTTTGATATTGGTACAGTAGGGAAATCCAATGTAACATGCAGTACGGACATGTACACGGAAAGTTCTATCAAATGAATCTGACCAAGAAGAAACAGACACAAGGGTTATTCTCTATTGTGCTTATGCAACACAAGAGGGCTATGACTTTGTGCATATCAGAAGTCCCGATAGCGATGTATTTTTCATTCTCCTGTACTATGCCCAAATCATGAAGACATACATATTATTTGATACTGGTTCTGGACACAAGAGAAAGCTGTTGGACATTTCAAATTTGACTAAGGATTTTACGCTACTTTACTTTTCTGCCCTTTTGGGTCTTCATGCCTTCACCAAATGTGATACAACGAGTGCATTCAGAGGAATAGGCAAAGTAAAACTCATCAGACTCCTACAGAAGCAACCAAGATATCAGGAGGCTTTTCAGACCATTGGTGAGTCATGGGACATCACCCAGGATCTCATTCTCCAATTATGGGATTTCAACTGCCGAATGTACAAGATTACTCCCATAACTAACGTTGACACACTTCGTTTCTTAGTGTTAATGGCAGTGTGTTGATGCAGAGAAACGATCAATCCGAATGAAAAACGTTGACTTATCCACCTTACCTCCCCCCGAGAGTTTGCCTCCGCGAGCACATAGAGGGTTAACTATCGGGTAGCTATTTGGAAGAGATCCCACATACCAAAGCCATACATCCCTGAACACATTGAGAATCATGGCTGGACTGCGTGGAGTGAACAGAGCCTCGAGCCCGAGTGGTGTGATGGTGAGATACTAACATCTGATATTCGAGAGAAGGAATGTGAAAAGGAAGAGATTCATCAGGAATAGTTCCACTGACGAAGATAGCGACAATGAAGGAGAAGACTCATATATATAGTTTCGGCGATTATTGGTTGGGGAGGGGGTTATCCAGGTGGGCCCCTCTAGCCCACGGACTAATGTAAATGATGGATGGTGGCCGGGTCATAGAAGCATCAGCATCAAGAATGGCATAGTTTTATCATTCTTGCTAGGCAGTGAGATGGGTTGCTATGCTTCTATATATCTGTACAGATGGCATGTTTCAGTTTCCAAATTCCATTTTGGTTTGTGCTATGCACCTGATACCTTTGAATGGATAATGGAACAGGTACTGGTCGGTTACGATGGCAAATTTATGTGCTACCTTGATGATGTAATAGTCTTTGGGCCATCCTTTACAGTCACCCTAACTAATATAATTTAATTATTAGATAGATTTGCTGGAATACGGCTAAAACTAAAACCTAACAAATGCCAGTTCTTTAAAAGGTGTGCCACATGACACCCGCAGCTAGAGTGACCACGGACCCTAGAAAAGGTATGGCCCCATCCAGCTAGGAAAATATCAAAATACTGACAGAGACCTGTCAATATTATCGACGCCTGTAAATGCATATCACGCCTCATAAATTGCTATACCATTGAGAGAGATCATCCATTCATATGGACAAAAGAATGTGAAAATATTGCCCCCATCTTGGCCTATCCAGATTCCAAACTGTATTCATACTAGATGTCTTTGGAAGATACTGCGTTGTAACAAATTCACTCAAATGGTGTCTAGTGAGCAACCACTTATGGATCAAGAACATTAATCAGGAGAGTAACGAATTACTAGCAGAAATGGTCTTCACTAAATATTATAAATATTTTATATGGACAACACTTTACACAGCGTATTTCCCTTCATTGACTAAAATTCAGCTGAGCTAAAGATGGTGGGGACACATAGCTTGGCGATAGGAGTCGCCAAAGGCTATCAAGTCGAACATCGTTTTTGATGTCATGTTTGTTAGGCACAGAATGAGAGGGGTACTAACTGCTGCAATATGTGATGAATTGATATAATTTCCTCTCTTAGATGCTGCTAAGTGCGGAAGCGAAAAATTCAGGCCCAACAGGCAGACATTGTACTTTGACATAATATAAGCACGGATGTGCATCAGTGCTCACCATGCAAAAGCCGGTGCTTATGAATTACGCCCATTTGTGAAATATTACTATGTGTGAAGAGTGTACGGTAATTTACAGAATAACGTATATATACACCTGTGCAAAAGTTAAGCACCAGCAAAAACAATAGAACGTAGAAACATGATGGTACAACTAGGCTGCCATACTTTTTGTCCCCGCGTTAGCTGACATAATTCCAAGTACGAAATGCACATGCATGCATGACTTCACGCCGCTTGATGTCCGTGCGTGGCGGGAAACAGCACACGTGTTCAGTTATGTAAAAGTCCAGTTTGAGGTGTAGAACATTACATACAGATTTAGGCGACAAGATTAGGAATTTTGTGTTCATGACCGTGGTTTATTTGTACAGAGAGAATTAGCTCTTGATTGTGAACCGCTATGGCAAGACGAAGGTTAAGTGATCGTGTGAAATGGCAAATCATAGGCATGCATACCACTGGTATGTCATGCAGAGAGATTGGCAGACAGCTGAACATTAACCATACTGTAATCAGTCGTTTGATTGCAAAACATGGGCAAACTAACGAGGTGAAGGACAGGCCTAGATCTGGAAGACCGAAGAAGACTACTTCCCGTGATGATCGAGCCCTAGTACGCCTTGTTAGGAGATCTCCATTCACCAACAGCAGAGTGCTCAGCCAGCAATGGGAAACGCGCAATAGAGTGTCAATGTCTACCGTCAAAAGGAGACTGTATGCTGCTGGCATGAAAGCTAGGAGACCTGTCAGACGTCCTCTCCTCACTGCACACCACAAAGAGGAGCGTCTGAGGTGGTGCAACGAAAGAAGACACTGGAACATGAGATCCTGGAGACGGGTACACTGGTCCGATGAAAGTCGGTTCCTGCTTCATGCCACAGATGGTCGAACTCGTGTATGGAGGTCCAGACGCACGGCATACGACCGACGTAACATCATGGAAGAAGTTCCATTTGGTGGAGGTTCCGTTATGATATGGGGGTGCATCTCATTTGATTGTAAGCTGGATCTGTTGACTGTACCTGGAACACTAAATGGACAAAGATATCAAGATTCCATACTGGTTAGAGTTGTGGTCCCTCATTTTGTAAATCATGCACCTGGAACCCACCCTATATTCATGGATGACAACGCCCGACCACATCGTGCTAGAGCTGTGCATGAATACCTCCGCCAGAATGCCATCGAAACCCTACCATGGCCAGCAAGGAGCCCTGACATGAACCCTATTGAGCATATCTGGGACATTCTGGGAAACATGGTGAGAAGGAGGGATCCTCCTGTGCAGAACCTACAGGAATTAACAGACGCACTCCATCTTGAATGGCAACGAATACCACAATGGCGTATCAGTCGGTTGGTGACCAGCATGAGACGTCGTGTCCAGGCCGTCATCCAGGCACAAGGTGGATATACCCGGTATTAATAATGACAGTCTCAAACTCGTGCACAGATGTTAAACTTCGTTTTCAGACACCATTAATGACAATCTAGCCACGTGTGTCAACTGTAGGGCAATAGTTGTCAGTTGTGTCAACGTAACCATATTCAGGCCTCGTTTTCAAGTTCAAACAAAAACATACAGTGTTTCCCCACCATCAAAATCAGCATTCCTCTAGTTGCATTATTACCTCTTGCACTAAGATGGATGGGTACATAAATGTTTATGCTATTGCTTTCTTCATAGCACATGAATATACCCTCGCATGTGCGTAAAAATAGGGTGGTGCTTAACTTTTGCACAGGTGTATATAAATCACCATTTAATGGTACTATAAGATTATAGACCGAATGTATTAGACCAAATGCACAATAGTGCATGATATCTAACATTTGAGCAAAATAAGGATAGGATACAGATTTGTTTTAACTTGACAGGTCTCTCAGTGAGCAAAGAAATATAGGTGGCGGAACGTAGTCCATGCTACTGGGAACCTACTGGCCTCAGGACATTATGGCAACATCATACATAAAGGCTGCAGAGTGAGTGGTTGTGGATGTTCTAGGCACTCTACCCATTAGCAACAACTAGTATATTGTCATATTGCAAGATAATTGTTTTCCCTTAATGAAATTCATCTTCCAAGATCGAGAAGTTGCCACTATGTCATCTGCCTTTTGTAAAACATGCCTTTTCCTGCTTTGGAACGCACTTTGAATGGTATACAGATCAAGGGAGAAATTTTGAGAGCACTTTATTTGCAGAACTCTGGGAAATGATCCCGACTTCCAAACCTTGAACCACATCCATTCGTGTAGAGCATTTACTTGGATGATTGATACAATATTAGGAACAGACAAATCTCTCAATCAATGTGATTGGGATATACATCTATCATCCAGGAGGAGTTATTTTCGTGAAAATTGATGTCATCAATATGGCCACCAAAACAATCCGCTTCTTCCGAACAAATCTAAATGTACATATGCTATTGACCAAATTCAACAAGTTTGAAATCAGTTAGTAAAGCAATTTCAGATTTATACAAATAGTATCAGAAGATACCAATATCTCGCATTTTTAAGTTACCGCAGGATCCGTCTCCCACAAAACCTTGTCTGCCCAGGACTAAATATTCTGCGAAAAAATAATGTCCAAGCCATGTACATATATAGAATTAGATTGCCCATTTGACCTCTGGCCCCTGCCGTCAGATTGACTCAAGAACGAAATAATGTGTTGTACTGTAGTCTACTAACTACAAGCTTCAAAATGATATGTGACATGATCACATTTGATAAAATTTATTTTCTGCCCACGATTTCTCCCACCCCTGCCCCTGGGGTGATATCGAAATTCCAATGTGTCGTGCAAATCCGTGGCAATATGTGTAAACATACCGAAAGTTTAAAGTTGCTATGTGAAATGGTCTAGGAGTTGCGTTACAATCGATCGGTGCCCACCTTTGACCCCCGCCCCCTACCCTGTTTGACCCACGATCAAAATAATTCCCTGTACTGTTGTCTACTCATCATTGGCTTCAAAATGATATGTCACATGACCACCTTTGGAAAAAATTTCACACCCCCTGGGCCGTACCACTGGGGGTCATACCAAAATTCCACAAGAGTTATCAGAAGATAGCAAATAGCTTACCTGTACTGTATACTAATTGTACATCACAGGATATGATGGACCACCGGATAGTCTCATTTCGAAATTTGACAATCAACATGCCGATTCAAAATGCCCACGGTATTACCCATCGGGCAAGCATAGCTTGGAGACTGACCCATAGAGCCTTTCTGCCAAGGAATAACCTGAAGTCATTACTCATTGTAATGACAACGGGCACCCTGGGGCTAACTGAAGGGCAAATGGTCCAAACATAAGCAAAGTTCATAGTTTGAAAAAAAGAAGAACCATTTTCAAAAACAATCAGCATAATACATACTTGGATGTGAAATGGTCTAGGAGGAGTTACATTACAATCGATTGGTGCCCACTTAAAACCCGGTCCCCTCCCCTCAGTTTGACCCAAGATAAAAATAATTCATTGAAATCATCAGCTTGAAAATCCACTGTTTAAGACTATATGCTCGGCCTCAACGTGGCACAGGGGTGTAACACACTGGGTGTCAATCCAGACATTTGGAGGGGCTAACCAGAGTATTATGCACAACGCAAATGAATGACACTTGGAGATTGAATCAACCGAAATGGTGCTCGCCCTGTGAGGATCCGCCAGGCAGGTGCAGCGCCGGGCTCCATGCTTTGAAGGAGCCCACCCTCAGCTACTGGAGGTCCCATCAACTCGTCTTGTGGAGCCAGGGGACGAGGATGGAGAGCTACTGGCCAACCGAAAGAGAAGACCAAACCCAAAGAGAACCCCGGTATCAACATCATGCACTGGAACGCAGAAGGGGTTACCAACAAGAAATCAGAGCTCGAACAGTTCCTGTACGAAAACAACATTGATATCTGCTGCATCCAAGAGACACACCTGCAAGAAGGAAAACCATTTAAGATCAGAGGTTACCAGATTTTCCGGTGTGATCGAAGAGGAAGAAAGAAAGGCGGGCTGATCACCTTGGTCCGAAACAGCGTGAACGCCAGCCAGATCAAAACGTTTATGGAAGAGGCAGAATATATCAAGATCAAGGTAACAACCAGCAACTCTGTGATTGACATTGTCAATTATTACTGCCCTAATGACAAGAATCTCTCACTTGACATAATCCAGGTCCCGGACTGCCACTTCCTCATTGCGGGAGACTTTAATAGCCAGTCTCAGAGCTGGGGATACAGGACACTTGATTAACGAGGAGAAGACATTGAAGCATGGCAAGATGAAAAGCACCTTTTACTTGTCAACGATCCCACAGATCAGCCTACCTTCTACTCGCGCCGGTGGCACTCGACAACAATGCCGGACTTGGCATTTTGTACAGAAGACATTCACAGAAACCTCAGTAGAGTGGTCGGATCGCAGTTAGGAGGAAGCGACCACCGCCCAGTCCTCCTCTCTCTTTCTGGAAGTATTGCGACAAGTTCACCTCAACATCCAAGGTGGAACTACAAAAAGGCAAATTGGAGTCTGTTCGGCATTCGTTCCAATGAGCTTACCCAAAATATAGCAGTAGAAGGGAGAAACATCAACAATGCGGTCAAGGAATTTAATTCAAGTATCCTCAAGGCTGCCAACGAAGCGATTCCTCGAGGGTTCAGGAAAAACTACCGCCCCTACTGGACAACAGAACTGCAAGCAGCACATGATAAACTAGACAAGGCCAGAGAAGATGCAGAGGGTAATCCCTGTATTGAAAACCACTTCACACTACAACAAACTAAAGCCAGGTATCTAAAGACCAAGCTGGAGGCCAAAAGAAGAAGCTGGAAAAGACGGCAGGGTTTAATTTAGAGAGACACACCACAAAGCTATGGAGACTGAATAAAGCACTGAATGATGAGGGTGTTGGGGGAGAGAAGATTACTCTTGAAGAAGATGGACAAACACTGTCAGGAAAGATGGCTGCAGATGCCTTTGCGAAGGCCTATGCAAAAGAAAGCAACATTTCTATACCACGAATGCGTCAAAAAGAGGTTAGAAAAGAGCAAAAGGAAAGAACAGACACCAACACTCACGATGCAATGAAAGCTGACATTAGCTTAGCAGAACTGAAGAAGTCTATCCGCCAATTGAAGAAGAAATCTCCCGGGCCAGATGGCATTACGAATGAAATGATCCAACACCTTGGTAATGCATCTCTCCGCAAGTTGCTAGACATCTTTAATCTCAGTTGGACCAATGGAGAGGTTCCTCAGTGCTGGAAGGAAGCCAGAATGACTCCTATTCTGAAAAAAGGGAAGAACAAGACGAGTGCTGAGCTACCGTCCTATCAGTCTTACAAGCTGCATATGCAAGACCATGGAGCGCGTCGTCAACCAGCGGTTGCAGTGGTACCTGGAGTCAGAGAACATTATAGTTTCAGAGCAGGCCGGCCTCAGAAGATACAGGAGCACAGAAGATCAAACAATACATCTTGCACAGGTCATAGAGGACACTTTTCAAGCCAAGAAGGTGATGCTAGCTGCCTTTATCGATCTGCAGAAGGCATTTGACAAGGTGTGGAAGGATGGCCTCCTCGTGAAGCTCCGGCACACAGGCATCGGTGGAAACATGTTCCGATGGACCAAGTCATACCTACACAATCGCAGAGCTAGGGTGCTGGTGGATGGACAATCTGGACAGAATGTATTGTTGAGACAAGGGGTACCACAAGGCGGAGTATTATCATCAACTCTGTTCATACTCTTCATTAATGACATTGTAGCAGAGCTGCCCAATGGGATCCAAGCAGCCCTCTATGCAGATGACCTCGTACTCTGGTGCACCGAGGAGTACATAACGACTGCCACGTACAGAATGCAGCTCGCCTTGGACAGAATTACAGCTTGGGCCAATCGCTGGTGTATTACCATCAACAAAGAAAAATCATCAGCCATGCTATTCTCACTGTCCACCAAAACCAAGGTTGGCAATCTGACACTGGGCGGTACGCCACTCGAGTACGAGGACCAGCAGACATACCTGGGAGTCACCTATGACAGAAGATTAACATGGAAGGAGCACATCCAGAATGCAGAGGCAAAAGCCAGAAGAAAGCTAAACATCATGAGGAAGCTGGCAGGAACAAAGTGGGGTGCCAATGAAAGGATCCTCAAGACCATCTACCTAGGTGCCGTACGACCACACCTTGAGTATGGATCCAGCTCATGGATGACACCAGCTAAATCTCATCAACAGAACCTCGACAGAGTACAAAACCAGGCACTGCGCATCATCACTGGTGGAATGAGATCTACACCAACAGAAAGAATGGAGCAGACAGCAGGCATCCACCCACTTAGCAAAAGAAGGGAATGCAAGGCACTGATCCAAGCTGCAAAGTTCAAATCGTTCAACAACCACTCGATGAAGATCAGGCAAGCACAGCTGTCATCAGGAAGACTTAAAAGATCAAGTTTTGTGAAAGAGACAAAAGCACTTCAAAGGAAACACCAAGAAATGTTGCCAGCACAAATAGAAGACCCAAACCACACCCTTGATCCTCCACCCTGGGAAAACAAACTAGAGAGCATAGCTATTCGCACCACAGTACCTCATCTCACAACCAAAGATGAACACAGTGATGTGAGCAAGAAGGCCCTGACCCTAGCCATGTTGGAAGAAATGTACCCTCAGGAGACATGGATAAGGATCTACACAGATGGATCAGCCAAAGATGCAATTAGGAGCGGAGGTGCCGGACTGCACATACAGTATCCAAACGGACAACATGAATCAGCTGCAATACCGACAGGCAAACACTGCACAAACTACAGAGCTGAAGTCGAAGCACTGGTTCATGCAGCTAATACCATCAGCAGACTAAACCAACACATGTACAGGCGGTTCCACCTTACGACATCGCCCGCTTGTCCTTGTGGAGAAGCAGAACAGACCACAGAGCACATACTTCAATGTTGCAGTACGTATCAGCTGCTGAGAGAAGAGATCTGGCCTTTGTCAACCTATTCTCTTGAAAAGCTGTATGGGCCTGTGGAAGAACTGCAGAAAACCACAGATTTCATCTTGAGAACGGCTCTCCAAGTGTGATACCAGCGATCGAAAAGAAGAAGATCAGCTTGAAAATGAGATGCGACATGTCATGCTTTGGAAAAATTATATTTTTCACCCCACATTTCCCACCATCCTGGGGTCATACCAAAATTCCAAGTGTCATTCACATCCCTGTCCATATGTGCAATTATCCCCGAAGTTTCAAGTTTCTATCTGAAATGGTCTAGGAGTCCCATAACAATCAATAATTACTGGCCAATTTTTACCTTTTGACCCTTGGGTTCAGCCCGGAGGGGGGTGGGGTCAAAACTAAATTCCAAGTGTCATGCACATCCTTACCCAGATGTATAATCATCCCCAAGGTTTTAAGTTTCAAAACAAGTCTTTGCTGATTAAATTGTCATTTGAAAAAAATGTAACCAGAGCATAATACAATATAACCGGGATGCAAATCAGGCCTAAAATTATCAAAGGCCAAACACCAAAAAAAATATGGCAAAAAATTGGAAAATCAATTTCCTTTCGATGTGCGCTAGTCATAAGCATGGTATAGAACAAATCTGTGAAGTTTTACTGAAACCCGATAACCCCTTGTGGGTGCAAATGTCGTTTTAAAAAAACTTAACACAGCCAAGAATCATAACCAAGATATATAATCTGCATACAAATCGGCCATAAAATAATCAGAGTTCAAACAATGAAAAATTCCAGAAAAAATGTAAAAGTCGATTTCCTTTGGACGTGTACTGGTCTTAAGCATGGCATAGAACAAATCTGTGAAGTTTTATTCAAATTTGTGGGTGTAAATGTCGTTTAAAAAAACTTAACGCAGCAAAAACCTATACCTGGCTATATAACCTGCATACAAATCAACCTTAAAATAAACAAAGTTTAAACAGTGAAAACATCCGGGAAAATGTCAAAGTCGATTTTCTTTTGACATGGACCAGCCCTAAGCATCGTATAGAACAGATCTGTGAAGTTTTATTCAAATATCCCAACCTCTTGTGGGTGTAAATGTCATTTGAAAATACCTTAACACAGCCAAGAACCATAACCATGATAAAACCTGCATGCAAATCAGTACTAAAATAGGCAATGTTCAAACGACGAAAAAAAAAAGGAAAAAATTTGAGTCAATTTCTTTTGGCCGTGGATTCGTCCTAAGCATCGTATAGAACAAATCTGTGTTTTGTTTTTTTAAATCGGATAACCCCTTGTTGGTGAAAATGTTGTTTTAAAAAACGTTAACACAGCCAAGAAAGACAACTCTTGACATAAAATATTCTATGTTCAAACATGATAAAAGTATTGAAAAAATTATAAAATAAATATAATCTTGATGCAGACTAATCCTAAGCATCCCATAGCACACATCTGTGTAAATTCTTTTCAAATCGGATAATCACAAATGTCATTTTAATAAGATTAACCTGTCCGGACGCCAACGCCAAGATTTTTTCCCCTCTCCCAAATTCTCTTTTTTCAACTTCGTGAAAATGCAAGATAAAAAGCGTTCGTCAAAATAGCACAATATCAAAGATTACCCATGCCCAGATCGGTCAAACACAATCATTCAACAGACCCGGATCCCGATGACCTAATGGGTCTTCCTTCCAAATCAAGTTTAAATTGGCCACGTGATTGTTGAGAACTCGCTCGCAGGTTCTCATTCATACGAGTACGGTGAGAAAATAATCCAAGATGGTCACCATTTATCTCACAAAAACAAAATTATAACATTTTACACAACCCTATCTATAAACATATCGAAAACAGATTTTGTCAAACAAAATTCATTAAATAAACAAGAGGCACAAGGGCCTTGATGCTGACCTGACATGCTGTTACGATTTATTCCGAACAGTGTTCTTATTTGTGTTATTTATTTTATCGATTAACTGAGGTGATTAATTATAGCATGCCAGCCTTAAGCTTTGTGTGTTTATTTGTTTTGTTATGCAATTCTTCATACCGGCGATCACATTGATTACTTGCCTGTCACATTTCACATAGCGTATTCCTTTAGTATGCTAATTATGTTGTGTTTTTTCTATAGGACTTGCAGTCTTATGCACGTCTTTCACGTAAGTTTTGCCCGTAGACGTTCTAGCGGGTACCTGTCATCTGTTCGTGCATCGTGCGTCGGGTATTTTCCTTTCTGGTTTTCCTTATATATAGGTGGCAATTATAGCTTTTCATATCATCGGAACTTGATAGCTTTCCTGATCCTGGGTGGTCATAAACCCATTTGTCGTTAGCCGCCGTTGCTGTATGATAGCAAATTGTCGAAGACCACTAATTTGGGTGGCATGATAATTCATGTTAAGTAGGAGTAATGAGTCACACCTCAGGTAATTATATGCAACTATTGTATAATCACTTTATTTTGTGAATTGTATATATTATACCTTATTTACCAAATTTCACATACACACAATTGTCCCAATTGACCACCTTGTTATATATACTATGTCTAATCATATTCTTGTTAAAATATCTGTATACACAATTCCATTCCGAATATTCACACTTAATCTTTGTGTCCTCAGTCTTAGTACACGGATGAAGACGCTGGTGAATTGATGCCTTCGCAGTATCCGTACTTTCATCTCATCGCCTATAGAACAACCAGCCACTTTTGGAGTATTGAACTTGCCTAGGAT
>CM067370.1:213700-237700 GCA_034401795.1 Chaetoderma sp. LZ-2023a | reverse complement strand
AAGAACTAGATAATGTTTTAACGCACCATAAGGAGGCCATGCAGTGTGTAGTGGGAGAGTTTGGTTCCGCACCGATAACTACGTCTGAATGCCCGTATAGTATATTATAGCTTAGAAAAAAATGTAAAAACTAACATAGATTGTGTCTCTTCAGCTAACAATGTCACACACTGCTTATAAATTTCCGCATAGTGCCCATTCTAAGCGCGATGGGCGCGAATATTTATGACATGTTTTGAGCTCGTTTGACAGCAACATTTCACTTTCCTCGAAGCGCTTCTCCGCATTCCTAGTTCTCTCTAGATTGTGACCGGTCGGCTGCCAAGTGGGACTGCGAATCTACACATGTCATTGTTGTAGACTCCGAGGACTCGGACCAGAAATGTACGGATGCGGTCGTCTAACCCAGACAATATTGAAGAATAGAGGAATCCAGTTTATCGATCAATCATATGACGTCATAATCAACAACGTCACATTGAGCTGGCGTCATAATCAAGAACATATATCTTCACCCACTCACGCCCAAAAACAGCGCTACATTTCCCCTAATAATCGATGAGATCACGATTTTATTTTAAAGTTAAATACCCACACCAACTGCAATGAGAAGCCCAAATCTAACAACTTTGTGTTGAAGACCCTGTTTGTCCCCACCCCACCCCCTCTTTCAAAGTTGAGATCGTTCCACCACCGTTACAATCAGTCACGCACACGTTTGTTTTAATACACATTGTACGTATAATACAATTTTAGACAACTCGTTTATTTGGTTCAATAAATGCACACACTGTGTTACTGAATAAGCCGCATTTCATCCTGTGTAACGATTTGCTTGTATGCAGAAAGCTCTAGAAACACATGCACGCACTCACGCACATGCTACCTATGCAGAACTGGGGGTGGCGGGTGGGTTAGAATCAATATGAACAAAAGTAATCCCTCGCCATCCCGTTTTGTCACATTGTATAGATTTTTCGATTTTTTCGGCTCACGTCAAAATGTGTGGAATCCTAGTGTATAGTTACATTTCTTGTGGTATAATTCGAGCCAAATCGTACCAGAAGTTTCAGAAATATCCATAGATTCCGGATTTGATCCGATCCGCATACAGGTTTTTATTCGGATCATGAGCGATGTCCGACACTCTCTCTCTCTCTCAGTGTACGTTAAGTTCTTTGTTGTGTTAAATCTTGCGCCAATGCCGATCAGCAGGTTTTGAGATACAGCTCCGGTCACGCACGCACGCATCCCCCCCACGCACGATACCATCTACTTACGCGGCGAAGGTAATACCGTTATCCAACACAGGCCCACCCACCCACCCCAACCAACTATCTCATAATGTTCTCCATATGCATTCGCCCACTATCTCGTAATCTAATATTACTAAGTGTTTATATAAATATTTGGGAACACATTGTGGCAACAACGACAGGATTTTGTCGAAATATCATTGCTATACGTACTTCCCACGCTGAAAATAGATACGTCCATTTGGCCCCAAGCTAGCTATACAGGCGTCCCCGGTTTAGATATAAGGAGGATCCTTATTGAGGCCCAATCGGGTTACCAGATCGGGACACACTTGGGATGCAAATCCCCACAGACCCGCTTCAATGTATCACTAGGTTTGACTGTGCCACAATTGGGAAAACCCAAATGTGTTATGTGGGTCCCGTGTGGGCTATAGATGTCCGCAATTGGGCTATTGGTGGGCTTGGAGTGGCTCCCACATGCGCTACAGTTGGTCCCTAATTGTACCATATGCGAGTTCTGATGGTCTTCACAGACTATCCATGATTGTTCTGAATGGCTGCCACATGGGTTCTAGACGAGTTATGAATTAATCTTAATATGTTTGAACATAAGGCCACCCCGAACAAATATCTCAAGATATGGCAGTAGTGATTACGCTTTACCAGGGCTAGGGCAAAGACTCTTTTCAGCCTGCAGGAAAGGGAAAACTAAATGAAGAGGAGTCAAGTGCCCCTCCCCACCACCCCCACCCCCATAACATTTTTAAATCTGCGTGCTCTCAGATGGCATCTCCTGCATTTTCAGAGGTAGATATGGACCATAAGTTGGTTCTGTTTTAGCCATTTAATTTTACATTTTGTTGACTCAGTTTCTTGAGCCAATCCAGCTGGTAGAAGAACGTAACAGGCAAATGATGGCCCATAGTTACCTCTGGAAATGCAGAAGATGTAATCTGAGAGCATCTTCACGAGCCAACAAGTTGTATGCAAATGCTGTACGTGTGTAGGCATACACACGAGCCAACAAGTTGCATACAAATGTTATAAGTGTGTATACCTACATACGAGCCAACAAGTTGCATACAAATGTTATAAGTGTGTATACCTACACACGAGCCAACAAGTTGTATACAAATGTTATAAGTGTGTATACCTACACACGAGCCAACGAGTTGTATACACATGTTGTATACAGTAAGTTGGTCAGTGTGTACACACTTACAACATGATGTATGCAACAAAAAGTAGCGTGCAAAAACAATAGAAAAAAGTAAAAATCCGGGTTCGGAAACAAATCTCCCCCTGCCCTATTGTAATCCGCTACTGGATGGCAGAATGGCCCTAAGTGGTATTACAGTATAAATGTAAAGCACACCTCATATGCTACAGTTGTAGCCGGATAGAATAAAGGTATCTTGACTTGACTTTGTTTAACCGGCCTTCGAGCTGTTTCGTCATCCTAACGCCCGTTCCGAAGGGCACCAGCGAAGAATTTCAGAAACTTTGCACAGGGCCTCCTGTGTCCTCAGTTCGGCCCTGGATGGTTCGCCATTTATATCCAAATCTCTGTCATTTACGGGCTTACTGACAGAGGATACTGGAGCCTAACTATTTCCGAATGGGACGAGCGAGGACTATTGGTGGGTTCTGAAAGGTCTCGCTTAGTTTTATTTGCGATTTCATTATGGTGGAATCATAATTATTAGCTTATGAATACGGATAAGCTTAACTACGTAATGTAGACCGACCATCATGATTAGAATAAAAACAGAATGTATTCAAAATGTACTGTTTCGAGATCCGTTGCATACGTCTATTGTTAATAGTTTAATTAATATTTCCGATCTCGTAACAGTCTAATTAATCCTGCCGGCGCTAATCGAGCTATATACTAATCTGTCGCTCATTTTCTGCGCTTGCAATTCTTATTTCCAGATCCAAACAGTACGATTCCTTTTATTTTTCTTTCTTTTTTTTCAGTCGTCTTTGAGAAATCGTGGCAGTGTCAGCGGATATTTCCTTGCCGGAAGAAACATGCACTGGTCATTGGTATGTGACTCTATAGGCTTATATATGTAATAACCTTTCTTATTTCATATGTATGAAGTGGTTTTCTAACTAGGGCTGTCATTTCTACTGATTTATTAGTCAGTGAAACTTAGATAGCACGGTCGATGGCCATCGCAACACCCCCTCCCACTCCACCCCAGCCCCACCCCACCCCCACGTTCACCGCTTTTGACCTATTGGGCAGTCACCCAACCACTGGGATTGAGATGGAGCCAAATGTAAATATACCCATGCAACCATATGAGTAATTCACATACCAAATTTGGTTGAACTTTCTCCAAATGGTTCGGAGTGGTTTGCGTTGCAATCATTTCCCACGTGTTCACAGCTTTGACCTTTTGACCGCACCGCCGCCCTGGCGATGGAGTCAAATGTATTTGTCCTTTTGCACGCGACAATCATATGGAATTTGATTGAATTCCGCCCCAACTGTTTAAAAGGCGTTACATTCAATTTCCGCACCTTCTTTACTTTGAACTTTTGACATGATCAACTTATCTTATCGATATAGCATACACGTCTCCGCCTTTCTCCTTCCAGGTGGGTGCTTCTCTGTTTGCTAGCAATATAGGTAGCGGCCATTTCATTGGATTAGCGAGGTTCAGGAGCAGCGATCTGGCATAGGCATTGCAGTGTTTGAACTCAATGTAAGTACCATATATTAATTATATATTACCAATTCGATTTAGCTAACAGGATTGATTGCCACTTTTAGCAATTAGCTTTTAATTATCTGATCAGTAATAGGTCTACACAGTAAGCTATTGCAGTATAATTGTTCATGTAGTCATGTCATGACATATCATTAATCTATATTGCCACACAAAATAAACAGAGCGGATTATTTTTCTCTCCACAGGCCATCTTTATCTTGATAATACTTGGGTGGCTGTTTGTTCTCAGTCTACATAGCCGCAGGGTAAGGAGGAGAGGGAGAGAGAGAGAGAAGAGAGAGAGAGAGAGAGAGAGAGAGAGAGAGAGAGAGAGAGAGAGAGAGAGAGAGAGAGAGATGAGAGAGAGAGGAGAGGGAGGGAGGGAGAGAGAGACGGGGAGGGAGGGAGGGAGAGAGAGACGGGGAGGGAGGGAGGAGAGAGAGACGGGGAGGGAGGGTGGGCGGGCAGGCGGGAGGGAGGGAGGGGAGAGGAGGGGATCTGGAGGGGGAGGGAAGGGGAGAGGAGAGAGAGAGGAGAGGGGGAGGGGGACCTGGAGGGGGGGGGGGGGCGAGAGGGGGGTGGGGTGGGAAGGGAGTGAGTGAGTGGGGGTGGAGGCAGGGAGGTCTGTGGACGTTTGAAATGGATCTACTAGGTGGTAGAGTGTAGAATATTGAAATGGTCACGATAGCAACAACGCATTTAGTTTTATATCGACTGCTTAATTAATTAGCGAATATGTACAAGTACTGTCTTATAGTTTGTTAATGGTTTGTGTTATTTAGGTATACACAATGCCTGAGTACCTGCGTAAGAGATTTGGTGGTGACCGTATCAGAATATACCTGGCGGTGTTGGCTCTGCTTCTCTATGTGTTCACCAAGATATCAGTAAGTTATCATTACGTAATTAGTCTATGACCCTCTCAAAAGGCGGGATTTCATTTCAGTACTTTATTATAGTCTCCAAAATAGTATGTTTTTGTTACTAATTCTATTACATAGTCGAATAAAGTGACAGATTAATATAACAAGTACAATTTTATTTCTGATAAAAATATTATGTAAATTCGCGCCTGTTCAATTTCTCTTCCAATTACCAACAGAGAATTTTAGTCTTTTTGGAGGCTATATATGCAAGTGATTGTCTGCGTCAGGCAGTCGAACCATGCGCAGTTGCATTTTACTGAACTCACGTCACCGGCGGCCGATAGAACAATGAGAGCGTACTTCCTGTCTACGCTTATAAGATGTCTATCGTTGGAAATAACATAGAGGCCAACCATTTCTAGCTAATCCCCGCCCATTTCTAGCTAATCCTCGCCCATTTCTATCTAATCCCCGCCCATTTCTAGCCACGCTCCGCCCATTTCTAGCTAATCCCGCCCATTTCTAGCTAATCCTCGCCCATTTCTATCTAATCCCCGCCCATTTCTAGCCACGCTCCGCCATTTCTAGCTAATCCCGCCCATTTCTAGCTAATCTCCGCCCATGTTTTGTAGCGTTGGATTTTTGCGCGTATTAGGTATCGATTCATAGGCCTATAGATACTTTGGGTTTGAACCCTGAATTCTCAGAATCCCAATTTCAAGGTAACTATGCAGGTAAACGTTTGAATATTTTTTAAAAGTAATTTTACTGGCCGCTCTGTTGTTGCCTATGGCAGCAACAGTGCCCAGTCAAATTAGTTTCAACATATTCTAACAATGTTTATCAAAGGTGCATATTACAGCAGAAGGGTTCAAAATGAAATTGTTAAAATTATATACTTTTAGACACTTAAATTGTGTGCCTAGACGTAATGAAACGATAAAAAATCTTAGCATATGATTGATTTCACTACGTAGTAAATTTATATAATTTCTTAAGTTGTCAAATTGAATTAGAGGCACGAGTCCGATAATTCAAATTCACAACTAAACCTAGGAAATTTATTTATATGGAATGAAATCATCAGATGTTAAGATTTATTTCTTTCATTACATTGAGATACACAATTTAAGCCTCTACAAAGTATATAATTTCAGCAATTTTATTTTCAAGCATTTTGGTGTAAATATGCACCTTTAAAATAGCAAGTCCTACAAAGACATACAATTCATACACTTGACGGACTTTTCAACGTCATGGCGGAGACAGAGATACTTAATTTATTATGCATTATACTTGTGACGTCAGTCTACCTGTGACGCAACTGATTGCGACGTCATTGTAGCCTAACCAGCCTTTGCAGCCTGTCTTGATAAATGCCCATTTGAAGGACAGGAGAAGACTATTTCTTTTTAAATTTTTCTTTTAGAATGACTAGCTCGATAATTGAACCATTCCTTTTAGAGTTAAATTCTGAAAAATAGTCTTCTCTTGGCTTGCAACTTGACTTTCCTTAAGCAAAGACTTCAATGTTCTTGACAAATCTTGACCATTGGTTAAGATAGTACCACAAGTAATATCAGTCTCATTCATTAGCTTACGTCGCTCGTCATCATTATTATTGTTCACGCGAGTTATTTCACGGCGTTAATCTTCGTATCTCGTATTTTCTTTATTACACTCAGGCCGTGACAACGGCATATGAGGATTATTTGTACATTGACAATGGCGGTAGAAATACAATATTATTATTATTATTATTATTATTATTATTATTATTATTATTATTATTATTATTATCATACCATCTCGCGCCGCGCTGCCGACGAGGGCTACGACAGTGGGATCGCTTACATAATAATGATAACAACAATAATCAATTTATTAACTTTTTTGGGCCACTTGCCCCTGCAGTGTTTCAGGCAGTATTAAAGGAGAACTAACTTCATATAATAGTGGTTCAGCTGATCTAACACGTCATTCGTAAACTATGCTATAATATTAAGCTTATTATCATGCGCCGCTAAAGAAGGCTATTCATGCTTGAGTAGTTTAAACCTTGGTACATTTCCAAAGCCTATGGTGGCTGTCATGCCTTACTTTTCAACAAATCAGAAGGAAAAACTAGCGTATCTGCCTTGGTCAATACGCTCAGGCATAGCGGGTGTCACATATAATTTGGCAATATGATAGATGAAAACAATCATGCAAGTAAGCTGATGACTATTCTGAGACCAATTTGACCAGAAGCCGTTACTGCCATAGGCAATGACAACTTCAATCAAATTATCCCCAAAATAGGACATTGAGTTATTTTCATTAATTTTCGGCATCTGTGATTATGTCTTTTTAAGGCTGACTTATTTGCTGGAGCATTTTCATTAAGGCAGCTCTCGATCTGGACCTATACGTCGCTGTTATCATCCTCTTAATCATTGCTGCACTCTTCACAATCGGCGGTAGGTAATTAAGCATAGCTCTAATATAACTAACGTATGCCTGAACTCTTCTAATTTAAACAAGGCCAAATTTGTCCAGTACCAGTGTTGTTGATATATCTTTCAATCGGGCCGCCATGAGGTTAATTGTGTCTATTTTGGAATCAATGTTGCTGAAAGCTGTTGCGTTAGATTTTAACCTCAAAAATTGGAATCCCTCTTTGAGATCCCCACGCAAACTTTCACCCAGCGTTATTATCCCCACGTTTTGAAAAAAACGGCGAGAATATTGTAATCGCCTCCGTCCGTCTGTCCGTCACGCATCCTCCCAAACCAATAGGTGGAATTAAATCAAATTTGGTCTGTGTGTTACCTATATAATTCCGCTTTGCCAGACGATATTTAGATTTTGCTCAGCCCCCAGTGGGTGGGGGTGGGGAGGGGGGGGGGGGGCGTGGTTGGGTCAAAAAGGTCAAATCAGTTGTAACGCAACTCTCTGAAATCGTTAGACGGAACTGAACGAAATTTGATATCTGAGTTACCCATATATTTGCGGTGTGCAAGAGGCCTTTTAGATTTGGCTCCGCCCCCAGGGGGCAGGGGAGGGGTCAAAGGTCAAATTTTTAACCTGCGGAAATTGATTGTAATGTATCTCCTCCGAAACCACTAGACACAATTTAACCAAATTGGGCATGTGAGTTACCCATATCAATGTGGATGGGATGAGCTCATTTACATTTGACCCCGGGGTCATGAAATTGATTGCAATAGAACTCTTCTGGCACGAAATTCAACCAAGTTTGGTATGTGAGTCACCCATGTGATTGGCGAGTGCAAAAGGCCGTTTACATTTGGCTCCGCCCCTGAGGTGGGTTGTGTGTGGGGGGGGGGGTGTGTGTCAAAAGTTCAAAGCAGTGAACGTGGGGGTTTGCGATGACGCGTCATCGACCGATCAATCTAGTTGAAAAATGTCTTAAGAACGTGAACAGGAAGCACCCAATGCTCGCATTAACCTTTGTGTTGAGCGACGCTGGTAAAAACAAAACGGAAATTGATTTTCAGGTTAAGCAGTATGAGTTACGTATACGGAATTACGATGTAAAACAGGAATACTAGAAGCGATAGGAAGTGCATTGTCACAGCTATAGTGCAAGACATTTGTGTCAGAGCGCGTGCTTGAGAAGCTTATGACAGGTAGTAATGGTAATGTGTGGAAACATCAGCAGCTGCTGCTAGACATAGGCTATGTACAGGAATGCACTTATTAGACTTTGTTCGGTTTTGCTATATTTTCAGGAGGGCTTACTGCAGTGATTTGGACAGACGCTATACAAACTGTAATCATGATCATAGGCGCAATTGTTCTCATGATTCTCAGTAAGTGGGTGTGATTACGTGTTCACACCGACCGACTGACCGACAGACTGTCTGCCTCAAACCCCCGCCCGCCAGCGTACCCATCCGCCATCTCCATACTGACTGACTACATGACTGAGTGACTGGGTGAATTAATGGAAGAGTGGATGGTTGGATGGATGGATGAATGGATACATGCATGGGTATGTGGGTGGGTGGGTGCCGGTGGGTGGGTGGATGAAAGAATTGAGGAGTGACTTTGGATAATTGTAAAATACAGTATTCCCAAGACAGTCATTCTGCCTTAAGCTATGTTCACGTAATGTTTTTTTAGTTGGGTAGAAGAAATTTACAATTGTCAAACCAGCCATTTAATATGCCTTAGTAAAACTATTTTAGACCTAATGTGGCTATATCCTAATTAGACCAGGTCAAGGTCATTGCCTCATTATTGCCTTGTTCATATAGATACGTTTTCAATAGTACATGGTGTGAAGTTAATTATGGGTTAAATACACACACACGCACGCACGCACACAACACTATGGGCATCTCTTAACCCTTTAACACTCATACCCGCCAAGACGGCTTCTGTCGTGGTCTTGGCAAATGTCCATTTGCTGACTAAGAGTAGACTATTTTCGAAAATACCACTGGAATAACTGGCTCGATAACCGAGCCAGTCATTCCAGTGGTAAATTTTCAAAAATGGTCTTCTCTTGGTCTGAAAATTGACAATTTCTATGAGAAAATCGAAATTTTCCTGAACAAATTCCAGAGTTAAAGGGTTAAAGCTAGACATACCACTAGAGATGGTGTTGATTTCATCGATGAAGAAAAGGGACCTCGTGATTTACTGCTTCCAATAGCTACACAAAAATTCAAAGCCACACACCTCGTGAATGAAGCCAAAACGGAGCGCACGCATTTATGCCTGTCCGCCACGAAGAAGAAGGAGACTGGAGACGAATGATGAAGGAACCTTACTTCGGGGCGGATGGGGAGTGGAGAATAAGCATAATTATGGGCTCACTTCTCTGCCTTTCAACCGACGTTGTAAATCGTTGCGCAACAAGAAGCATTGCGTTCCGGTCCTTTCAAGTCCTTCTGGAGGCTGTAGATTCGAGGCTCTAGCCTGCTCATGAAAGCCAAGATGCACCTATGCGATGATACACGTGTCTCGATAATCTTCTACAACTGCGATCCACAGAGCCTAATCTCAACCTGCACTGTATACAGACCGTACAACACGGTTCCACTGTACGGATAACGCAACGGCAATAGTCAAGGTTTGCACATGTTCATCGAATGCCAGTGAAAGTGTACACTCTCAGAAAGCATTGGCGTGTTCAGTACTGGGTGCCAACAAGAACACGGCACGCACAGAATACTATAACAGCTACTTGTTAAGCGTTTTACAATCAGACCTAAAGACCTAACCTAAATCGACTAAAAACGAAAAATATCCTACAGGGGCTTTGGATGCTGTAGCGTGGATCGGCCGAATGGGTACTGGGTAGGATAGTGCGTGTATGAAGCCATATGGGAGTCCGTAAAATTTCGTAGCGCGCATGCGTGCGCATCAGAGCTTCCCTGACAACACGTGTCAGCGTTGGGAGAGAATGCATACTAAGGTGTACCGAGTTTGGTGCACATACTTTCATTAAATTACACTATTCTCGTCGTTCTTGGGACCTATCAGGCCCGGGATGAGACGAGGATTCCAGAACTATTTATCTTTTTAAAGTCGGACCAGAAATGGCCGAGTTATCCTAAAATGGCTCATTGAAATTATTTTCAAAATATTACTGGGACGTCGTAATCGCGTGTATGTATTAAATGAATGGGGGAAATATGCCTATCACGTGATAGCGTCCTCGCCCTTCCTAGCTGCACGCTGATTGGCTACAGATCGCCCGCTGATTGACTGGACGTCATGCCTCTGACGTCACGAGTAGTATAAAAGGAGCGAAAAATCCAGAATCGAGACCACACTTCAGCGCGAGAGAGAGGGCAAGTGGTAGGTTGTGTGGCCAGAGCAGTGCTAGACGTGGGCAACTGCTTACTGATTGTGGCTCCCTATTAGCCGCAGCAGTGCCTTTTGGAATTCAGTTTTCATTCTCTGGTCAGCAATCGAACATCCGCATTGCAGTTTTTGTAAGCCCTCGGATGGCCATCCGGGGGCAACTAAATAAATAGAAGAGACTTCCTCACTACCAACACCTCGGAGGAGCCTTCCTGCGGATGGGCCTCGCAGCCCGTATGTAATCTCTTCAGCATGTAAAACAAGTGGTGATTCTTGGTGGACAACTCGTCAGATCTTCCGGACCACGCTGAAAAGTGGTATTCAAACATCCACGCAGCATGTCATGTGTTGAATTAACTTGTAGGCCACAGTCTGGTGGGACTCTGCCTGGTACACCGCAAGAGCTATGCGATGTATCATGTACAGTGTACCCAGTAATGTACATGCATTTTTAATTACAACTGTAGCCCTTCATGTTTCGAGAAACTTTCAAACTTCCGCTACCGGACGAACATTTTAACACTGCTTAATTAGTGTATTAGCTATTATGACTATCTAGTAGACATCCGACTACAGTCGTTCTTCTTCACAGTCCTTGGGAGTGAGCCGCATCAACAGTTCCCCTGCAAAGACTTCCTAGAAACTAGCTATTGTATTTATTTATTCATTTCTTTACAGGTACTGATGACTAATAGGTACAGTCCCGGTCGTCTGAGACCGCATTTTATAGTTTATATCTATTTAACTGTAAATATTATCCTTATTTTTGTGCTTACAACTAACGAGCACCGTAAGGTCCTATGACCTGATTTTCTGTTACCACTGTAACACTGAGGGCACTGTTCATGCTCGCATTACTCGAGCCTGACATGTGATCGACTAAACCTGGCTATTCTAGCTCGATAGGATAGGTTTAAAGTTGCTACGGACAATCTCTCTGCAAGAGACATTTGTGTAGGCCTCTCTTCCGGCTATATGTAACACCGCACACCAGCTAGATTGTGTAAAATTGGTCAAATACATTAGGGCCTCTTATTATATTGTGCGATTGTCCCTTTCTACGCTCCTCCAGCTGCAAAGCGTATACATTTTCTGGAACTCCCATCGACACATTGGCATGATCCGACTTAGGAAACTATTGGGGTTTCCGAGTGGTGAAGACTAAAGTGTCGATTTCGCATACACTCCCTTTTTATCTTTTGATACTAGTTAGCATAGATAACCCTGCCAAAGAAGGAAGCACTGCGAAACGATATTTATGTAAAACCGACCAGCAGTGCATCTCTGGGAATTCTGAAACTTAACCCTAACGACAGGCAAACGTTAATTCCCCGGAGTTGGATCTCAAGTGATCCTTCCCCGACTCACGGGTGACGGATGAGACGTAGATCTCCATCTAACTCTACACAGTGACCGGGTGCAGTCTTAGAACCCACCACGCCGTCATGGGAAGGTCACTGGTGATGGATATCTGCCTCTTACTCCCCGCCATAAATCTTTTATGTGCTTTCCAAACTGTGTATGTACATGATAACTTGTCCTAGTGATGTTGTATGTGGTTGCTGTGTGATTTGTAAATGGATCGTTATATGATTCTGAAACTGTCACTCCGTAACATGTCCGCACGCTGCCTTTCTGAGGGAGATGTTCTGTAGGGTGACCTTCAGGAAACTGAGCTTCTTCGCCAGTTAGGCTCATGTGTCAAAAGATAGGTAGAACTCCCTGCCACTTGCGGCCAAAGCTTGGAAGCAAATCTAACAACTAAATGGTAGGTTAGAATCTAGCAGAAGGACAGCATAAATAAAGTGGCACCTACCAATGCAGTATCTTGGACCTACATAAGATGACAGTGTTTGAATTCTTCGGAAATCATCCACCCCATCTTCAGGTAATACAGCATGCATCACATTAATTATAATTTTACTAGGTTGACACACACTATACTTAGCTTATGTTTGAACAAGAGAGTGGCCCTTTTTGCCAGCTCTCTTCCTCCTCTTCGGCGTTGAAGCCATTTTCCTGTGATGGAGGCCCACATGAGGTACTTTCCTCTCGCAACAATAATATTTTTGTTAGGGGTATAATGGTTTATATTAAACTTCATAAGTGGCCTCGTTAGAACGCTCCCTTGTCTAAACAAGACACGAACTTAGTTCTATGTACTGTATATTTTCTCTTGTCTACTAGCAAACGAGTACCATTGTTTGTATAGTTACTTTTAGATTTATTATCATGCCCATACTCTAAAATTAAGTTATGGACCACCATACCGGTGGCACTAATAGTTGGGATGAAACAGTGACGTTCAATCTCGGTGGCAATGGTTGCATGGCCCCACTGGAACATTATTATTCCACCAGCTCTAGAAGTCAGTCTTTGTACTTTTCAGAGAGTTGCGATACGGGGTCCATTACTCTGAGAACTGCACCTAGCCAGCCCTCTTGCGCATCCTGTACATGTGGTGTAATGGAGTGGAGCAGCAGAATGGACCAGCGCTTACCTAGCTATACTTAGCTTATGTTTGAACAAGAGAGTGGCCCTTTTTGCCACCTCTCTTCCTCCTCTTCGGCGTTGAAGCCATTTTCCTGTGATGGAGGCCAACATGAGGTACTTTCCTCTCGCAACAATAATATTTTTGTTAGGGTATAATGGTTTATATTAAACTTCATAAGTGGCCTCGTGAGAACGCTCCCTTGTCTAAACAAGACACGAACTTAGTTCTATGTACTGTATATTTTCTCTTGTCTACTAGCAAACGAGTACCATTGTTTGTATAGTTACTTTTAGATTTATTATCATGCCCATACTCTAAAATTAAGTTATGGACCACCATACCGGTGGCACTAATAGTTGGGATGAAACAGTGACGTTCAATCTCGGCGGCAATGGTTGTATGGCCCCACTGGAACATTATTATTCCACCAGCTCTAGAAATCAGTCTTTGTACTTTTCGGAGAGTTGCGATACGGGGTCCATTACTCCGAGAACTGCACCTAGCCAGCCCCCCTGCGCAACCTGTACATGTGGTGTAATGGAGTGGAGCAGCAGAATGGACCAGCGCTTACACCCCCCCCCCCCCGAGCTACAAGTGGTGCCCGAGTCGGGGGTCTCGAACGAGAAGCAAACCCACGCCCACACTCAACACACATGCATTACAGTCTCCTTCATCGGACAGTCAGCACTCCCTCGGTATGAAAGTAGCATCATACGATGGAAGAACTGCACGCATACTCACCGAATATGCAAAAAATTTCCCCAGTGCGGTACAACCAGCACCGTTTATTCACGAGTATTCACCGATCAGAGAGGGGACCTTCCGCGATGCCTCGCATACTCAATACTTCACACTGTTGGATATCCGCGATAGGCACCCAACATATTTGCCGGATCATGGTCGACCATGACAAAGACCCCTACGGTGGCATACCAATTTTTCATGACCATTATGTTCACCAGCGTCATCACAGGGTGACCAATGGCCTGCACCTCATGCACTATGTCCTGCATCTCCTCCAATATGAACGTCATCGCCTTATTACCCATCGGTACCGTGATACGAATCGGGAGATGCCAAACATCCCTTTCAACAATATTCCAGAAGAACCACATCACACGGCACGCACCCCCCAACCCCCGCACCCCCCCCCCCCCTACCCTCCATCAGTATCCTGGACCACCTCCATACGATGAACACCCATCAAAGTAACCGATAGTATGTCCGCATCATATACACAGTATCCCTCCACTGGTCTATAGACCAACACCCGCATCAGGGCAGTATTCGGCCGAAGCAATGTATCACACTCAACACCATTGTCAGGAATCACCATCGCGGACTCGGTATCAGAGAGAACATCAGCGGGAACAACCACCAACACGCAGACCAGCATCCACATTCACGCCCTTCTCCCCAGCACCACGACCCGGATTCGCACCCATAGTACCCTATCATGGGCGTGGCCGGATCATTCTCCCGCCCGAATTCAGTGGGGAGAATGATTGGGCCAATTACAAGTGCCAATTCGAAATTATTAGCCACACAAACCGGTGGACGGATCAGCAAATGGGAGAGTATCTGGCCGCAAAACTGTTGGGAAAGCACTCCAAGTCCTGGCAGATTTGGGATCAGCACATTGTTGGAAAGATTCTGGGACACAGCCATCAGTGAAACAAGTCGTTTGCAGCTCAAAAACTTGCATAGACAAGCGGGGGAGACCGGAATTGGCAAGTCATATTAGGCAACTAGTTATGCACGCCTACCCCAGCACTAATCATGAGAGAGCCACGCATCTACATCTAGTCACCTTCATCGACGCGTTGAGCAGTGAGCCCGCCCTCAAGGAAAAAATATTTCTAATTGAACACTGTAGCCTTCAGTCACTAATGGCGACTGTGGTCCAGATCGAGAATTTCTTGGAGCGGGAGAAAGCCAATCGCCGCCAATTACATCCAATTAACGAGGTGAATGATGCAAATCTCCGTATCGCTGCCTACAACACTTCTGCATCCGCATCCACATCAGCAACTGACCTGCACACCACCCAATCAGAACACCCCACCAGTAAAAATCATGCGCCTAGAGGAAGAGGGCGTGGCCAGTCCCATCGGGGTGGGGAGAGGGGGGGCACAATAACACGCCAGGATGTGGGAACGAGCACAACAATAACAATAGACAAAATGGGCATGATAGGTTGGAAAGGATTACTGAGCCGATCTCAGCACTCACCAATTTAGTCACTACGCTTAGTACCACCGTCGCAACACAGTTGACAACATGACCAGCTACAAATATGGTAACACCCACACAGCCACCAAACACATGTTTTGGATGTGGTCAGCCGTGCCATTGGAAGGGGCGATGTCCAAATCGCCCTCCATCTACAACTCTGACTGCTGATCGACATACACCGCAACCCGAGCCCTCGTTAAGCTAGAATGGGCACCGGTTACAGGGTCACTTTGGTGCCCACTCTCACTACCCAGCTCAACTGCCCCTACGGACAACAACGTCAGGTGACCAACACTACAAATCACACTTCCGCGAAAGTACGCAATCACACACGCCTGGCTTCACATACGTTGGTACCAACAATGTGCCCTGCATCCACGACACCGACAGCTCCCTCTGTGAAAGGTTATGACCCCGCAACCTCCATATCTCACAAACCTTCTTTCCTATGCAAAATGGCAGTGGTTGGTTGTAGCATCTCCACTGAAACAACGTTTATACACGCACCACGACCCGCCGCCAAAGCACTTACGACCCGGTGCACCTTGGTGGTATGCAACTCACAAGTCCTGATAGCATCACCCACCGCATCCAGTAGCAGTAACGGAGACACAGACTGTGGACAGCATTCAGCATCATGGATCCGCAAGAAGAAGCATCATCCTAGGAACGGCAAACCACAGCGCTGTCACTGCCTCTTTTGCGCATCCACTAAACATCCCAGGATGCATTGTCAGAAGTGGCTAACACAAGTAGCCCTTATCCGTGACCGCATCAGTCCTGTCTAGACTGCTGTCTACACAAATTCACGGTACACCACACCAGCATCAACAACACCACCATTGCTACCCCAGCTCTGTCATCGCCTAAGCAATCACCGCAGCGGCGATGATTGGTTAGTCCCTTCCTCACTCAGTCACCAATAGCACTCACGGAAGCTATCCAAAAACAGACAGACTACATACAGAATGAAACTTCACCAAAAGAAATTCCTCAGGCAGTATCATTGGAAACTCTTCCACAAGTGCACCGCAAAGTAATATACAAGTGTGCTTGCCTGTTTAGCGGCGTTTCAACCAGTGCCACCATGGACAATGGGGCGTCCATCACCATTTTCAACCAGCGCTTGTATGAGAGCATCCCACCTCATAAAAAGCCACCCCATAGGCCTACAAACATATTTTTACAAAGAGCTACGGGAGCCGATGTTCATGTGGCTGGTACAGTAAACCTCGTAATACAAATAGAAGAAATGCAATTCATACAGCGAATTGTCATTGCCTCTATTCAAAACGATGCCTTGCCAGGTTCTGACTTCCTCGGTGCCAGCGAAGCCGTCATACATTGCAGACAACAGGAATTAGACATACACAGCCGACGCATACCGCTTGGACTGGAATCATCATTGTATGATACCTGTGCAGTGATTTTGGCATCTACGGCCACAGATGAGCCGGGACAAAAGGAAATCTTATGGACCACTGCACCACAGTTAGGAAGCAACACACACACAGCTATGCTGGAACTCGACCCTGATTACATGATTGCCTCACAATGCACCGGTCCTCGGATGATCATGGACACACCACCAATAAGGATCGTATACCATTTCATGTATTCAATGGCACAGCGGACCCAATAACACTAATGACACAGGGGACCCTATAACACTAGTACCAGGAGTTCGTTGTGGCCATCTGGTGGATGTGATATCACTGGAGACATCACCTACCGCACCTACACCAGCAACAACTTCTGATGATTTACCAGAACATCTGCATGACATATATGTGCATGCCACAGTTGGATTGGTGCAATCTCACAAATGTGACATACGGAAAATATTATATAAGTATCGCGAAAGTTTCTCGGCTGGAGACATGTATCTGGGGGAAACTCATCTCATGTGACACTCCATTGACACCGGAAACAACCGACCTGTTCAACAACCTGTACGACGTCTTCCCATTCACATGGAAGAGAAAGCACATCAACAAGTAAACGACATGTTGCGGACAGGAATCATAGAGCCTTCAGCATCCTCCTGGGTCAGTCCCATTGTACTAACAGGCAAAAAGGATGGATCTTTGCGGTTTTGTATAGACTACCGCTGCCTTAATGATCTTAGCATCAAGGACTCGTATCCACTACTAAAGCGGTAGCAGAGTGGCAAACACCCACTTCGGTCACTGACACCTGGAGTTTCCTCGGTCTCTGCCAGTACTATCGTCGATACATCCATCACTTTAGTGAGATTGCATCGCCATTATTCCGAATCACCGAAAAGGATTAAACCATTCGAGTGGATGAGTGAGTGTGAAGGTTCCTTCAGGGCTCTGAAGGAACATTTGACAACCGCACCAATTCTTGCTCATCCTAACCCTAACCTGGATTTCATCTTAAACACTGATATATCTGCTTATGCTATGGGTGCTGTTCCATCTCAGGTCACAGAAGATGTAACAGAGCAGGTACTGGGTTATGGTTCACATACTCTTAACAAGATAGAGAAACATTATGCGACCTCTAAGAGGGAATTGTTAGCTGTGGTGTATTTTGTCAAATATTACAAACACTTTCTGCATGGGCACCCATTTACCCTACGTACAGATCACGCCTCGATACGATGGCTCAGAAGCCTAAAAAATCTGCGGGCCAGGTAGTGAGGTGGCAGGAATCCCTGCAGGCCTTTAACTTCAATGTTGTTCATAGACCCGGCAAGCTGCATGGAAATGCTGATGCCTTGAGCAGAATTGGGCTCAAGGATGAACAAGAAGTGGCCACCACTGTGACACATGCAGCACAGCCATCTCCCGTGTTCCCTGAGCTGCGGTGCGCAGAGTGTGATCCAGAGACAGTCGCTCACGAACAAGCAACAGATGCGCAAACACGGATTATATATGCATGGATCCTTGAGGGGGTATGTCCTCCTAAGGAACATATTACCGCACTTTCCATGATGGCTTGGTGAGTGTCATATGCAAGGTGGCATCCTCTACATTAATAACCGAATAGTGATTCCTGAGTATTATTGTGTGATTATCCTTCAACAACTTCACAACAACGCTGGACACTTGGCTGTAGAATGAACAGTGGATCGCATCAAACAGAGATTCCACTGGATTGGGATATGCGATCGTGTGAAGGCATGGGTCTCCAAATGTGTCCCATGCCAAAGACGTGCTGTTGGCCAGCACCATTACACACCATTCCAAGTTAAAATTGTTGGTGCACCATGGGAGCGAGTGGCTATTGATGTGCTCGGACCCTTAAATACGATGGATGAAGGAACCAAATACATCCGCGTATTGCAAGATTATTTTATGAAGTGGGTAGAAGCACTCGCCTTGCCAGAGCAAGAGGCATCAACAGTAGCAGAGGTCCTGACTAGCAATGTGTTCTGCCGCTTCGGTATACCCTATGAACTGCACTCCGACCAAGCAAGTAATTTTGAGAGCCAGCTGATCTCCGAGCTCTGCAAATTGTTTCATATAGCCAAGACTCGAACAATGCCCTACCACCCCGAAGCGATGGGATGGTAGAGAGGTTCAATTGATCTCTGGCCAAGATGTTGACTAGGGAAACACACCTTGAGTGTTGTGATTTGGATTTACGACTCCCATATGTGCTCATGGCATACCACACTTCAACATATTCCAGCATGGGTTATACCGCTGCTCGGTTAATGTTAGGCCGTGAATTAGCCTTATCCCTGGATCTGGCCATGCCCAGGATTCCAGGGGAGAAAAACTCACCATCTCTATGTAGAGCTCATGCGGCAATGGATAGAACAGGCCCATGAGCTAGTGAGAACAACATTATCCACTGCACGCCTGTGTCAGAAAACGTGGCATGACCGGCGGGTGCATAGAGACCCATATGAGGCGGGGAAAAATGGTTTGGGTTCACGATTCGCGATGTTCTGCAAATGTGCTGAGTAAACTGTGGTAGTAGATAAGAAGTCAGACGTGACCTATCATATCCGCACCTCGGATGGCCTGACCTCAGTCATCCACTTCGATCGACTTATACCTTGTGTTAGTGATGGCCCAGTACCAGAGCTCGGACTGGGCGTTCCACGTAACACCAGTACCTAGACAGCTGTCTTTATGGAAACAGGTATTCTCGACGTTAGTACAGAGCACCACGCCAGTAGTCCGGCGAACAAATGACTAATGCTGAGGATGGTGACGAGATACGTACTCACTTTCTCCCTCCGCAGAGCGGGTCTACAAGATCTGGGAATTCGTATCTGAAGACATTCTCGTTTGTGCTGTCCAAGGGGAAGGATGGAAAAGTCATTCCACCGACCTTTTCCCACTCCCACCACGTTCATGCTATTACCCCAATTATAGAGTTACCACAAGCTGAGGCTGTGACTGCCCCAGGCCATGCTTCCTGTGGGGTGGAACATATAATAAATAGCATGGAAGTGAAGAGGCTTGATGAGACCTTGGCCTGTTGCAGAGAACAGGAAAACCGCACAACTCAGTGCACTCCCCCTCCAAGCCATACAATCGTCAGACCACCCCATTCCAAGGTGCACCCCATCCAATGGCACCACCACCCCCCATTCCACACCAAGTTCTGATATCACACATCCCATCCAGTTCACACTCCACTCGTCGTCTGTTGACTGTCAATCTTCAGATATGAGAGAGTCAGCTGTTACAGAGGAGGTGGCGTTCTGTACCCCAGTCACCCCCGCTGGTTCACCCCAGCCTGTTCAGCAGACTCTCGGCTCGAATATTCTCGGTGCTTAAAAACTATGACAGGGTACCAACCGCCATGTAACGGGAGATGACCATCCCCATCCAAAGGGCATCCCCAACCACAACCGCCCTACCAAGCCCCCTCCCCACCCCGTGAGCAGTCAGAACATCACATCAAGACACAGAAAGCCAGGAGCATACAGAGCACACTTGCCTTCAAAGCTGGATACGTCAATTCTTTGTCGCGCGAACACTACATACATGCCCGATTATATTGACAGTATAATGAAGACATTCAACATCACCAACAACATGGATAGCACACACCTAACTTTTATAACAAAAAAAGTTAGACACCTTTTTCAGCAACATTCCCTACCGCACGAATGCGGGGAGCTCGTAACCCTCCGACTTTTCCACAACAGCAACAGAATCAGCATTCCCTAGCATGGAAAACTGGATCTGTCCACCTTACACTATGCCAGAATCACACAGCAACCTACAACAGAACATCACAATCATCAACACGAGCCAACATTTTTCACAAGCACCCTTATACGGTGTGCGGAAAACCGATCATATGGAAAGGAGGGACAACACCACAGCCATCTGCAGTACACACACCTGCTGGACCTGGAGCTGTTTAAACCAAACAATAAATTACAGTCAGCTATACTGTCCTAATTTTGATTAAGAGCACGACTGTTCTACCGTGTATACAAATCATTAGCGCATCGGTTGATGAATCAGTGTCAAAACTTAGACAGTATAACACCATAGAGAATTTCAAATGTTCTCTTGCGTACATATTCCAGCCACCAATCAACATGGGCTGGAATATACCTACTACACACAAGAGGCAGTGCATGTACAAGATCACGTGCATATAAAGGGACGCTGTTCTAAGGAACAGAAAAAGGGAAACAAATTTTTCACATCAAATACGTACAGTCAACAGCATCAAATCTCCACCCATATATAGATTGCCTAAGTTTCCGATCAACCATGTGCTTTCAAAACTATAATCACGTGATCATCACTTCTATTTTCCGGTAAATTGGATCAAAGGCTATCGACAAAAGAACCGCCCTTCATGAATCTACCACAGCATGATGGATGAGGCAAGCGGTGGTGAGTCGGGGCCATGGCCGCTGATGTCATCACGCTCTCCCACACCCCATCAGGCATTCCAGCCTGAAATTTGAACAGGCGAGTTTATAAGCATCCAACTTGAAAAATCGTGTCAAGCTAATTAAAAGGTGAGCGTCCACAGGAATAAATAAGTTCCAGATTTTAAGGTTGATCGGAGACCCGATTTTTCGCCGAGTGAGGATGAAAGCCGGTGTATATATATATATATATATATATATATATATATATATATATATATATATATATATATATATATATATATATATATATATATATATATATATATATATATATATATATATATATATATATATATATATATATATACCTTCTTCTTACGAAGGGAATATATAATCGGACTCCAGGAGAATGAAAGTTAAATAATTCCATATGTTGAATGACTGACTCACTCGGAAACTTTTGGGCATGGTCCTCCGCCCTCCTGTGACATCCCCAAAAAGTATAAAAGGAGAAAAGCGTGCACTGAAACTTTCATCTTCCCTCCAAACTCGACACTAGGGAAGATCGGGCATTAGGCCATTTTCATGTCGCAAACCAAATTCTGCTGTTTTCTTCTTATTATTATTATTTCATGTTATAATTGGCCAGGAAAGTATTATGAAGAGTTAGGAAAGTTTATTTAGGTACGTTCAGTTCCGCATCTAATCATTATGCAAGAATAGTATGTCGCTTGCAGAAGACGTCGCCTTGTCCGACACCTCGGAAGAATCGGCACCTGCTAACATCAGCAAGAAATATCCATGTACTTCAACTTCATATGACGGTCAGCCAGGCAAGCGTGGATTTTCCGGAAATTCGGACTTGAAACTTCACGTCAATCGCGATCATCTACTTCAGAGGGCATACTGTGTGGACTGCAAGTACTAATATTCTGCCACACGGTACGGTGTAACACACGCGTTATCTTTTAAGCATCGTGTGTTGGTTGTGACATTAAAGCCTGGTGAGCAGAATGAGGACACTCCACGTTTTGAAAATAGACTTCCAATTGTAGTAATTCTGACTGGAAAGATGGCCAAAACTAAACGAACAAAAAGACGACAACCAGACTTTCCTCAAGTATCATCCGCATCCACAACACAGGCAGCCAGCTCCAGCACTCCAGCAACCATCACCACAGCACCAGTAGCACGCGTAAAAATAGCAACGGCAGCACCTGCAGCATCAGCATCGACACAAACTACAACGTCCGCACCGACAGCACCCGCAGTGAACACACCAGCAATACTCATCACCACACCAACATTCGCATCCGTGATCGGACAGCCAATTTCGGTAGTAATAGCAACCCCTATGACAATTAATGATCCAATGTTACAGGACATTTCTGACAGTTCAATATCTCCGCTCAGTTTAGTTATCGATGAGGAGATAAGTCTCATGGAAGCCACCATTACCACTTCAACACCGCATACCAGCACTCCGACATCCATACACAGCACCATCATTCCAGTAGATCCACCCATCAGAAAAGCTACCATACCGGACAGACCATACTCGGGGAAATGTCGTATAGCCCACCAACCCGAGATCCGAGCAGTGCCTAGAACATCCGCGAGTAGACGTATACAGGCTGTAAAAATTAGGAAAATATCATCAACCACTGGAGCGACACCATCATGCAGCATCTCCGCATCATTGAACCGACCTCAAGAAAATACCACTACCACCACCGCCACCACCACAGTGATGACAGCAACTTCGGAACCAGCAACCATCAGGAGTTCACCCATCATCGTCGCCACCACCACTAGTGCATCCGCTAACTTATCCGCAGCTTCATCAAACCTGAGCGCCGAGAACATCATTAACATGGATAACCTAATATCAGCACCAGAAGACCACCCACCACGACCGTCAAGTACGAGTCGTGGGACTCAAACTCGCTAGGACAACTTTTCAGCAGACGTTTGTGTCCATTATTGTCGTGGATGCAGCAGAATGTGTGACTAGGTGTGCGGAAAATTGAACTATTATATTTTTATTTTTGAAATACTTTTCTTATGAGTATATGTTTTTAAAATCGAAACCCCATCCCTTGGCTGACTACGGTCATCCAACACAGATACGCAACTTATTGCCTAGCTGTGTCTCAGCAAAATAATCGCTGCGGATTCCTGTGTTGTAAACACACCGAGTGCAGTGTAAGTACACAATCCGCTGCAGCGAATATGTCTTTATTACCGTCATGCCATCCCAGCTATTGCTGGGGCTGCCTGATGAGCCAGCTTTTATTATTATATACTATTTTTCTTATTATTTTTCTTCTCATGTTAATATGACGAGACAGATTTAGGATGGCGAGAGCTATCCGTGCGGACCCGCCACAATGGGTCACACTGTATGCCTGCCTTCATTTAATCAGTATGCATACGTTAATTAATATTGTACATACACTGTGATATGTATAAAATATTTTATACATATCACATTAGCATATCACATTAACTGTAGCACCTTTCAAACTTCCGTTACCGGACGGACATTTTAACACTCTGCTTAATTAGTGTATTAGCTATTATGACTATCTAGTAGACATCCGACTACAGTCGTTCTTCCTCACCGTCCTTGGGAGTGAGCCGCATCAACAGTTCCCCTGCGGGTACTTCCCAGCAACTTCAGAATCGTGCCATCTCGCGTGCCTCATCTGTAACGCAGCATTCACAGTGATTTATGAACTTTTTCCGTACCGATGACTAATAGGCACTCATTTAGCTA
>CM067370.1:47200-213200 GCA_034401795.1 Chaetoderma sp. LZ-2023a | reverse complement strand
ACATTTCTCTAGTGAGACAGTTAATATTTCTCTAGTATTACAGGTAATATTTCTCAAGTGTTACAGGTAACAGTACTCTGGTGTTACAGCTGACATTTCTCTAGTATTACAGGTGACATTTCTCTGGTGTTACAGGTGACATTTCTCTAGTGTTACAGGTGCCATTTCTCTAGTGTTACAGGTAACATTTCTCTAGTGTTACAGGTAACATTTCTCTAGTGTTACAGGTATCATTTCTCTAGTGTTACAGGTAACATTTCTCTAGTGTTACAGGTAACATATCTCCAGTGTTACAGGTAACATTTCTCTAGTGTTACAGGTAACATTTCTCTAGTGTTACAGGTAACATTTCTCTAGTATTACAGGTGACATTTCTCTAGTATTACAGGTAACATTTCTCAAGTGTTACAGGTAACAGTACTCTGGTGTTACAGGTGACATTTCTCTAGTGTTACAGGTAACATTTCTCTAGTATTACAGGTGACATTTCTATAGTATTACAGGTAACATTTCTCAAGTGTTACAGGTAACAGTACTCTGGTGTTACAGGTGACATTTCTCTAGTGTCACAGGTAACATTTCTCTAGTGTTACACGTAACATTTCTCTAGTATTACAGGTGACATTTCTCTAGTATTACAGGTGACTTCCTCTAGTGTTATAGGTGACATTTCTCTAGCATTACAGGTGCCATTTCTCTAGTGTTATTGGTGAGATTTCTCTAGTGTTACAGGTGACATTTCTCTACTATTACAGGTAACATTTCTCTAGTGTTACAGGTAACATTTCTCTAGTGTTACAGGTAACATTTCACTAGTCTTAAAGGTAACAGTTCTCTAGTGTTACAGGTAACAGTTCTCTGGTGTTACAGGTGACATTTCTCTAGTGTTTCAGGTGACTTTTCTCTAGTGCTACAAGTCACATTTCTCTAGTGCTACAGGTTACATTTCTCTAGTGAGACAGTTAATATTTCTCTAGTATTACAGGTAATATTTCTCAAGTGTTACAGGTAACAGTACTCTGGTGTTACAGCTGACATTTCTCTAGTATTACAGGTGACATTTCTCTGGTGTTACAGGTGACATTTCTCTAGTGTTACAGGTGCCATTTCTCTAGTGTTACAGGTAACATTTCTCTAGTGTTACAGGTAACATTTCTCTAGTGTTACAGGTAACATTTCTCTAGTGTTACAGGTAACATTTCTCTAGTGTTACAGGTAACATATCTCCAGTGTTACAGGTAACATTTCTCTAGTGTTACAGGTAACATTTCTCTAGTGTTACAGGTAACATTTCTCTAGTATTACAGGTGACATTTCTCTAGTATTACAGGTAACATTTCTCAAGTGTTACAGGTAACAGTACTCTGGTGTTACAGGTGACATTTCTCTAGTGTTACAGGTAACATTTCTCTAGTATTACAGGTGACATTTCTATAGTATTACAGGTTACATTTCTCAAGTGTTACAGGTAACAGTACTCTGGTGTTACAGGTGACATTTCTCTAGTGTCACAGGTAACATTTCTCTAGTGTTACACGTAACATTTCTCTAGTATTACAGGTGACATTTCTCTAGTATTACAGGTGACTTCCTCTAGTGTTATAGGTGACATTTCTCTAGCATTACAGGTGCCATTTCTCTAGTGTTATTGGTGAGATTTCTCTAGTGTTACAGGTGACATTTCTCTAGTATTACAGGTAACATTTCTCTAGTGTTACAGGTAACATTTCTCTAGTGTTACAGGTAACATTTCACTAGTCTTAAAGGTAACAGTTCTCTAGTGTTACAGGTAACAGTTCTCTGGTGTTACAGGTGACATTTCTCTAGTGTTTCAGGTGACTTTTCTCTAGTGCTACAAGTCACATTTCTCTAGTGTTACAGGTTACATTTCTCTAGTGAGACAGTTAAAGTTTCTCTAGTATTACAGGTAATATTTCTCAAGTGTTACAGGTAACAGTACTCTGGTGTTACAGCTGACATTTCTCTAGTATTACAGGTGACATTTCTCTGGTGTTACAGGCGACATTTCTCTAGTGTTACAGGTGCCATTTCTCTAGTGTTACAGGTAACATTTCTCTAGTGTTATAGGTGACATTTCTCTAGTGTTACAGGTAACATTTCTCTAGTGTTACAGGTAACAATTCTCTGCTGTTACAGGTGACATTTCTCTAGTGTTACAGGTGACATTTCTCTAGTGATACAGGTTACATTTCTCTAGTGATACAGGTAATATTTCCCTAGTGTTACAGGTGACATTTCTCTAGTACTACAGGTCACATTTCTCTAGTGTTACAGGTAACATTTCTCTAGTGCTACAGGTAACATTTCTCTAGTGTTACAGGTAACATTTCTCTAGTGTTACAGGTAACATTTCTCTAGTGTAACAGGTAACATTTCTCTAGTGTTACACGTAACATTTCTCTAGTGTTACAGGTAACATTTCTCTAGTGTTACAGGTAACATTTCTCTAGTGTTACAGGTAACATTTCTCTAGTGTTACAGGTAACATATCTCCAGTGTTACAGGTAACATTTCTCTAGGGTTACAGGTAACATTTCTCTAGTATTACAGGTGACAATTCTCTAGTATTACAGGTAACATTTCTCAAGTGTTACAGGTAATAGTACTCTGGTGTTACAGGTGACATTTCTCTAGTATTACAGATGACATTTCTCTACTGTTACAGGTAACATTTCTATAGTGTTATAGGTGATATTTCTCTAGTGTTACAGGTTACATTTCTCTAGTGATACAGGTAATAATTCCCTAGTGTTACAGTTGACATTTCTCTTGTATTACAGGTCACATTTCTCTAGTGTTATACAGGTAAAATTTCTCTAGTGCTACAGGTAACATTTCTCTAGTGTTACAGGTAACATTTCTCTAGTGTTACAGGTAACATTTCTCTAGTGTTACAGGTAACATTTCTCTGGTGTTACAGATGAGATTTCTCTAGTGTTACAGGTAACATTTCTCTAGTGTTACAGGTGACATTTCTCTAGTGTTACAGGTAACATTTCTCCAGTGTTACACGTAACATTTCTCTAGTGTTACAGGTAACATTTCTCTAGTGTTACATGTGACATTTCTCTAGTGTTACAGGTAACATTTCTCTAGTGTTACAGGTAACCTATCTCTAGTGTTACAGGTAAAATTTCTCTAGTGTTACAGGTAACATTTCTCTAGTGTTACAGGTAACATTTCTCTAGTATTACAGGTGACATTCCTCTAGTATTACAGGTGACTTTCTCTAGTGTTACAAGTGACGTTTCTCTAGCATTACAGGTAACATTTCTTTAGTGCTACAGGTAACATTTCTCTAGTGTTACAGATGATAATTCTCTAGTATTACAGGTAACATTTCTCTAGTGTTACAGGTAACATTTCTCTAGTGTTACAGGTAACATTTCTCTAGTCTTAAAGGTAACAGTTCTCTAGTGCTACAGGTAACATTTCTCTAGTCTTAAAGGTAACAGTTCTCTGGTGTTACAGGTGACATTTCTCTAGTGTTACAGGTGAGATTTCTTTAGTGATACAGGTAACATTTCTCTAGTGATACAGGTAATATTTCTCTATTGTTTCAGGTGACATTTCTCTAGTATTACAGGTGACATTTCACTAGTATTACAGGTGATTTTCTCTAGTGTTACAGGTGACATTTCTCTAGTATTACAGTGATATTTCACTAGTGTTACAGGTAACATTTCTCCAGGGTTACAGATGATAATTCTCTAGTATTACAGGTAACATTTCTCTAGTGTTACAGGTAACATTTCTCTAGTGTTACAGGTAACATTTCTCTAGTCTTAAAGGTAACAGTTCTCTAGTGCTACAGGTAACATTTCTCTAGTCTTAAAGGTAACAGTTCTCTAGTGCTACAGGTAACATTTCTCTAGTCTTAAAGGTAACAGTTCTCTGGTGTTACAGGTAACATTTCTCTAGTGTTACAGGTAACATATCTCCAGTGTTACAGGTAACATTTCTCTAGTGTTACAGGTAACATTTCTCTAGTGTTACAGGTAACATTTCTCTAGTATTACAGGTGACATTTCTCTAGTATTACAGGTAACATTTCTCAAGTGTTACAGGTAACAGTACTCTGGTGTTACAGGTGACATTTCTCTAGTGTTACAGGTAATATTTCTCTAGTATTACAGGTGACATTTCTATAGTATTACAGGTTACATTTCTCAAGTGTTACAGGTAACAGTACTCTGGTGTTACAGGTGACATTTCTCTAGTATTACAGGTGAGTTTCTCTAGTGTTACAGTTCACATTTCTCTAGGATTACAGGTAACATTTCTCTAGTGCTACAGGTAACATTTCTCTAGTGTTACAGGTGACATTTCTCTAGTATTACAGGTAATATTTCTCTAGTGTTACAGGTAACATTTCTTTAGTGTTACAGGTAACTTTTCTCTAGTGTTACAGGTAACATTTCTCTAGTATTACAGGTGACATTTCTCTAGTATTACAGGTGACATTTCTCTAGTATTAGAGGTGACATTTCTCTAGTATTACAGGTGACTTTTCTCTAGTGTTACAGGTAACAGTTCTCTAGTGTTACAGGTAACAGTTCTCTAGTTTTAAAGGTAACAGGTCTCTACTGCTACAGGTAACATTTCTCTAGTCTTAAAGGTAATAGTTCTCTGGTGTTACAGGTGACATTTCTCTAGTGTTACAGGTGAGATTTCTCTAGTGATACAGGTTACATTTCTCTAGTGATACAGGTAATATTTCTCTAGTGTTACAGGTGACATTTCTCTAGTATTACAGGTGACATTTCACAAGTATTACAGGTGACTTTTCTCTAGTGTTACAGGTGACATTTCTCTAGCATTACAGGTAAAATCTCTCTAGTGCTAGAGGTAACATTTCTCTAGAGTTACAGGTGACATTTCTCTAGTATTACAGGTGACATTTCACTAGTGTTACAGGTAACATTTCTCCAGGGTTACAGGTGACATTTCTCTAGTATTACAGGTGACATTTCTCTAGTGTTACAGGTGACATTTCTCTAGTGTTACAGGTAACATTTCTCTAGTGTTACAGGTAACCTATCTCTAGTGTTACAGGTAACATTTCTCTAGTGTTACAGGTAACATTTCTCTAGTGTTACAGGTAACATTTCTCTAGTATTACAGGTGACATTCCTCTAGTATTACAGGTGACTTTCTCTAGTGTTACAAGTGACGTTTCTCTAGCATTACAGGTAACATTTCTCTAGTGCTACAGGTAACATTTCTCTAGTGTTACAGATGATAATTCTCTAGTATTACAGGTAACATTTCTCTAGTGTTACAGGTAACATTTCTCTAGTGTTACAGGTAACATTTCTCTAGTCTTAAAGGTAACAGTTCTCTAGTGCTACAGGTAACATTTCTCTAGTCTTAAAGGTAACAGTTCTCTGGTGTTACAGGTGACATTTCTCTAGTGTTACAGGTGAGATTTCTTTAGTGATACAGGTAACATTTCTCTAGTGATACAGGTAATATTTCTCTATTGTTACAGGTGACATTTCTCTAGTATTACAGGTGACATTTCACTAGTATTACAGGTGATTTTCTCTAGTGTTACAGGTGACATTTCTCTAGTATTACAGTGATATTTCACTAGTGTTACAGGTAACATTTCTCCAGGGTTACAGATGATAATTCTCTAGTATTACAGGTAACATTTCTCTAGTGTTACAGGTAACATTTCTCTAGTGTTACAGGTAACATTTCTCTAGTCTTAAAGGTAACAGTTCTCTAGTGCTACAGGTAACATTTCTCTAGTCTTAAAGGTAACAGTTCTCTAGTGCTACAGGTAACATTTCTCTAGTCTTAAAGGTAACAGTTCTCTGGTGTTACAGGTAACATTTCTCTAGTGTTACAGGTAACATATCTCCAGTGTTACAGGTAACATTTCTCTAGTGTTACAGGTAACATTTCTCTAGTGTTACAGGTAACATTTCTCTAGTATTACAGGTGACATTTCTCTAGTATTACAGGTAACATTTCTCAAGTGTTACAGGTAACAGTACTCTGGTGTTACAGGTGACATTTCTCTAGTGTTACAGGTAACATTTCTCTAGTATTACAGGTGACATTTCTATAGTATTACAGGTTACATTTCTCAAGTGTTACAGGTAACAGTACTCTGGTGTTACAGGTGACATTTCTCTAGTATTACAGGTGAGTTTCTCTAGTGTTACAGTTCACATTTCTCTAGGATTACAGGTAACATTTCTCTAGTGCTACAGGTAACATTTCTCTAGTGTTACAGGTGACATTTCTCTAGTATTACAGGTAATATTTCTCTAGTGTTACAGGTAACATTTCTTTAGTGTTACAGGTAACTTTTCTCTAGTGTTACAGGTAACATTTCTCTAGTATTACAGGTGACATTTCTCTAGTATTACAGGTGACATTTCTCTAGTATTAGAGGTGACATTTCTCTAGTATTACAGGTGACTTTTCTCTAGTGTTACAGGTAACAGTTCTCTAGTGTTACAGGTAACAGTTCTCTAGTTTTAAAGGTAACAGGTCTCTACTGCTACAGGTAACATTTCTCTAGTCTTAAAGGTAATAGTTCTCTGGTGTTACAGGTGACATTTCTCTAGTGTTACAGGTGAGATTTCTCTAGTGATACAGGTTACATTTCTCTAGTGATACAGGTAATATTTCTCTAGTGTTACAGGTGACATTTCTCTAGTATTACAGGTGACATTTCACAAGTATTACAGGTGACTTTTCTCTAGTGTTACAGGTGACATTTCTCTAGCAATTACAGGTAAAATCTCTCTAGTGCTAGAGGTAACATTTCTCTAGAGTTACAGGTGACATTTCTCTAGTATTACAGGTGACATTTCACTAGTGTTACAGGTAACATTTCTCCAGGGTTACAGGTGACATTTCTCTAGTATTACAGGTGACATTTCTCTAGTGTTACAGGTGACATTTCTCTAGTGTTACAGGTGACCTTTCTCTAGTGCTACAGGTGACATTTCTCTAGCATTACAGGTAACATTTCTCTAGTATTAAAGGTAACATTTCTCTAGTGTTACAGGTGACCGGTCTCTGGTGTTACAGGTGACATTTCTCTAGTGTTACATGTGACTTTTCTCTAGTGCTACAGGTAACATTTCTCTGGCATTACAGGTGACATTTCTCTAGTGTTACAGGTCACATTTCTCTAGTGTTACAGGTTACATTTCTCTAGTGATACAGGTAACATTTCTCTAGTGTTACAGGTAACAATTCTCTGCTGTTACAGGTGACATTTCTCTAGTGTTACAGGTGACTTTTCTCTAGTGTTACAGGTAACAGTTCTCTAGTGTTACAGGTAACAGTTCTCTAGTTTTAAAGGTAACAGGTCTCTACTGCTACAGGTAACATTTCTCTAGTCTTAAAGGTAATAGTTCTCTGGTGTTACAGGTGACATTTCTCTAGTGTTACAGGTGAAATTTCTCTAGTAATACAGGTTACATTTCTCTAGTGATACAGGTAATATTTCTCTAGTGTTACAGGTGACATTTCTCTAGTATTACAGGTGACATTTCACAAGTATTACAGGTGACTTTTCTCTAGTGTTACAGGTGACATTTCTCTAGCATTACAGGTAAAATCTCTCTAGTGCTAGAGGTAACATTTCTCTAGAGTTACAGGTGACATTTCTCTAGTATTACAGGTGACATTTCACTAGTGTTACAGGTAACATTTCTCCAGGGTTACAGGTGACATTTCTCTAGTGTTACAGGTGACATTTCTCTAGTGTTACAGGTGACATTTCTCTAGTGTTACAGGTGACCTTTCTCTAGTGCTACAGGTGACATTTCTCTAGCATTACAGGTAACATTTCTCTAGTATTAAAGGTAACATTTCTCTAGTGTTACAGGTGACAGGTCTCTGGTGTTACAGGTGACATTTCTCTAGTGTTACATGTGACTTTTCTCTAGTGCTACAGGTAACATTTCTCTGGCATTACAGGTGACATTTCTCTAGTGGTACAGGTCACATTTCTCTAGTGTTACAGGTTACATTTCTCTATTGATACAGGTAACATTTCTCTAGTGTTACAGGTAACAATTCTCTGCTGTTACAGGTGTCATTTCTCTAGTGTTACAGGTGACATTTCTCTAGTGATACAGGTTACATTTCTCTAGTGATACAGGTAATATTTTCCTAGTGTTACAGGTGACATTTCTCTAGTACTACAGGTCACATTTCTCTAGTGTTACAGGTAATATTTCTCTAGTGCTACAGGTAACATTTCTCTAGTGTTACAGGTAACATTTCTCTAGTGTTACAGGTAACATTTCTATAGTGTTACAGGTAACATTTCTCTAGTGTTACAGGTAACATTTCTCTAGTGTTACACGTAACATTTCTCTAGTGTTACAGGTAACATTTCTCTAGTGTTACAGGTAACATTTCTCTAGTGTTACAGGTGACATTTCTCTAGTGTTACAGGTAACATTTCTCTAGTGTTACAGGTAACATTTCTCTAGTGTTACAGGTAACATTTCTCTGGTGTTACAGGTAACATTTCTCTAGTGTTACAGGTGACATTTCTCTAGTGTTACAGGTAACATTTCTCTAGTGTTACAGGTTACATTTCTCTAGTGTTACAGGTAACATTTCTCTAGTGTTACAGGTAACATTTCTCTAGTGTTACAGGTAACATTTCTCTAGTATTAAAGGTGACATTTCTCTAGTATTACAGGTGACATTTCTCTAGTATTACAGGTGAGTTTCTCTAGTGTTACAGTTGACATTTCTCTAAGATTACAGGTAACATTTCGCTAGTGCTACAGGTAACATTTCTCTAGTGTTACAGGTGACATTTCTCTAGTATTACAGGTAATATTTCTCTAGTGTTACAGGTAACATTTCTTTAGTGTTACAGGTAACTTTTCTCTAGTGTTACAGGTAACATTTCTCTAGTATTACAGGTGACATTTCTCTAGTATTACAGGTGACATTTCTCTAGTATTAGAGGTGACATTTCTCTAGTATTACAGGTGACTTTTCCATAGTGTTACAGGTAACAGTTATCTAGTGTTACAGGTAACAGTTCTCTAGTTTTAAAGATAACAGGTCTCTACTGCTACAGGTAACATTTCTCTAGTCTTAAAGGTAACAGTTCTCTGGTGTTACAGGTGACATTTCTCTAGTGTTACAGGTGAGATTTCTCTAGTGATACAGGTTACATTTCTCTAGTGATACAGGTAATATTTCTCTAGTGTTACAGGTGACATTTCTCTAGTATTACAGGTGACATTTCACTAGTATTACAGGTGACTTTTCTCTAGTGTTACAGGTGACATTTCTCTAGTGTTACAGGTGACATTTCTCTAGTGTTACAGGTAACATTTCTCTAGTGTTACATTTAACATTTCTCTAGTGTTACAGGTAACATTTCTCTAGTGTTACAGGTAACATTTCTCTAGTGTTACAGGTAACATTTCTCTAGTATTACAGGTGACATTTCTCTAGTATTACAGGTGACATTTCTCTAGTGTTACAGGTAACATTTCTCTAGTGTTACAGGTAACATTTCTCTAGTATTACAGGTGACATTTCTCTAGTATTACAGGTGACATTTCTCTAGTATTACAGGTGACTTTCTCTAGTGTTACAGGTGACATTTCTCCAGCATTACAGGTAACATTTCTCTAGTGCTACAGGTAACATTTCTCTAGTGTTACAGGTGACATTTCTCTAGTGTTACAGGTAACATTTCTCTAGTGTTACAGGTAACATTTCTCTAGTGTTACAGGTAACATTTCTCTAGTGTTACATGTGACATTTCTCTAGTGTTACAGGTAACATTTTTCTAGTGTTACAGGTAACACTTCTCTAGTGTTACAGGTAACATTTCTCTAGTGTTACAGCTAAAATTTCTCTAGTGTTACAGGTAACATATCTCTAGTATTACAGGTGACATTTTTCTAGTATTACATGTGACATTTCTCTAGTATTACAGGTGACATTGCTCTAGTATTACAGGTAATATTTCTCTAGTGCTACAGGTAACAGATCTCTAGTGTTACATGTGACATTTCTCTAGTATTACAAGTGACATTTCTCTAGTATTACAGGTGACATTTCTCTGGTATTACAGGTGGGACATTTCTCTAGTATTACAGGTGACATTGCTCTAGTATTACAGGTAATATTTCTCTAGTGCTACAGGTAACAGATCTCTAGTGTTAAATGTGACATTTCTCTAGTATTACAGGTGACATTTCTCTAGTGATACAGGTAACATTTCTCTAGTCATAAAGGTAGTATTTCTCTAGTCTTAAATGTAGCAGTTCTATAGTCTTGCGGATAACATTACTCATACATACAGTAAAGCTCAGAAATCAAGTTAAATGTGCTGTTGAATATTTTGAATATAATTGGATTGGAAGACATTGCTGCATAAATCTTCGAATCCAATTATGTTCAAAATCTTGGACAGAACATTGGTTACTAACTACCATGTCTCTGTTTCTTGGAACTATGTTAAGTTATTTCTACTGCACATTCAAATAACTTTCGTGTGGGTAACAGCCTCAAAGCACGTGGCTCTTCAATGTTGATGTCGATTTCGCGAGCACACAAATCCAACCCCCATAGCAGGCACACAACTTATAATACATCTTTTCCAACCGCATAACAAGCACACAACTTATAATACATCTTTTCCAACCCCCATAGCAAGCACACAACTCATAATACATCTTTTCCAACCCCATAGCACGCACACACCTCATAATACATCTTTCCGAACCCCATAGCAAGCACACAACTCATAATACATCTTTTCCAACCCCCATAGCAAGCACACAACTCATAATACATCTTTTCCAACCCCCATAGCATGCACACACCTCATAATACATCTTTCCCAACCCCATAGCAAGCACACACCTCATAATACATCTTTTCCAACCCCCATAGCAGGCACACAACTCATAATACATCTTTTCCAACCACCATAGCAGGCATACAGCTCATAATACATCTTTTCCAACCCCAATAGCACGCACACACCTCATAATACATCTTTCCCAACTCCACAGCAAGCACACAACTCATAATACATCCTTTCCAACCCCCACAGCAGGCCCACAACCCATAATACATCTTTTCCAACCACCATAGCAAGCACACAACTCATAATACATCCTTTCCAACCCCCATAGCAAGCACACAACTCATAATACATCCTTTCCAACCCGCGTAGCAGGCACACAACTCATAATACATCTTTTCCAACCACCATTCCAGGCATACAACTCATAATACATCTTTTCCAACCCCCATAGCAAGCACACAACTAATATTACATCTTTTCCAACCACCATAGCAGGCATACAACTCATAATACATCTTTTCCAACCACCATAGCAGGCATACAACTAATAATATATCTTTTCCAACCCCAATAACAAGCACACAACTCATAATACATCTTTTCCAACCACCATAGCAAGCACACAAGTCATAATACATCTTTTCCAACCCCCATAGCAGGCACATAACCCATAATACATCTTTTCCAACCACCATAGCAGGCACCCAACTAATATTACATCTTTTCCAACCACCATAGCAAGCACACAAGTCATAATATATCTTTTCCAACCACCATAGCAGGCACACAACTAATATTACATCTTTTCCAACCACCATAGCAGGCACACAGCTAATATTACATCTTTTCCAACCCCGATACCAGGCATACAACTCATAACACATCATTTCCAACCACCATAGCAGGCATACACCTCATAATACATCTTTTCCAGCCCCCATAGCAAGCACACAACTCATAATACATCTTTTCCAACCACCATAGCAGCCATACAACTCATAATACATCTTTTCCAACCGCATAGCTGGCATACAACTAATAATATATCTTTTCCAACCCCAATAGCAAGCACACAACTCTTAATACATCTTTTCCAACCCCGATAGCAAGCCCACAGCTGATATTATATCTTTTCCAACCCCCATAGCAGGCATACAACTCATAACACATCTTTTCCAACTACCATAGCAGGCACACAGCTAATATTACATCTTTTCCAACCCCCATAGCAGGCACACAACTCATAATACATCTTGTCCAACCACCATAGCAGGCATACAACTCATCATACATCTTCTCCAACCCCCATAGCAGGCACACAACCCATAATACATCTTTTCCAACCACCATAGCAGGCACCCAACTAACATTACATCTTTTCCAACCACCATAGCAGGCATACAACTCATAATACATCTTTTCCAACCCCATAGAAAGCACACAACTCATAATACATCTTTTCCACACACCCCCCCCCCCATCGCAGGCATACAACTCATAATACATCTTTTCCACCCCCATAGCAGGAACACAACTCATAATACATCTTTTCCACGAACCCCCCCCCCCCCCACTTCGCAGGCATACAACTCATAATACGTCTTTTCCAACCCCCATAGCAAGCACACAACTCATAATACATCTTTTCCACACCCCTCTCCATAGCAAGCACGCAACTCATAATACATCTTTTCCACACACACAGACCCCATAGCAGGCATACAACTCATAATACATCTTTTCCAACCCCCATAGCAAGCACACAACTCATAATACATCTTTTTCACACCCTCCCCATAGCAAGCACGCGACTCATAATACATCTTTTCCACACACACAGACCCCATAGCAGGTACACAACTCATAATACATCTTTTCCAACCACCATAGCAGGCATACAACTCATAATACATCTTTTCCAACCCCCATAGCAGGCATACGACTCATAATACATCTTTTCCAACCCCCATCGCAGGCATACGACTCATAATACATCTTTTCCAACCCCCAAATCAGGCACACAACTCATAATACATCTTGTCCAACCACCATAGCAGGCATACAACTCATCATACATCTTTTCCAACCCCCATAGCAGGCACACAACTCATAATACATCTTGTCCAACCACCATAGCAGGCATACAACTCATCATACATCTTTTCCAACCCCCATAGCAGGCACACAACCCATAATACATCTTTTCCAACCACCATAGCAGGCACCCAACTAACATTACATCTTTTCCAACCACCATAGCAGGCATACAACTCATAATACATCTTTTCCAACCCCATAGAAAGCACACAACTCATAATACATCTTTTCCACACACCCCCCCCCCCCCATCGCAGGCATACAACTCATAATACATCTTTTCCACCCCCATAGCAGGAACACAACTCATAATACATCTTTTCCACGAACCCCTCCCCCCCCCACCCCCCACTTCGCAGGCATACAACTCATAATACGTCTTTTCCAACCCCCATAGCAAGCACACAACTCATAATACATCTTTTCCACACCCCTCTCCATAGCAAGCACGCAACTCATAATACATCTTTTCCACACACACAGACCCCATAGCAGGCATACAACTCATAATACATCTTTTCCAACCCCCATAGCAAGCACACAACTCATAATACATCTTTTTCACACCCTCCCCATAGCAAGCACGCAACTCATAATACATCTTTTCCACACACACAGACCCCATAGCAGGTACACAACTCATAATACATCTTTTCCAACCACCATAGCAGGCATACAACTCATAATACATCTTTTCCAACCCCCATAGCAGGCATAGGACTCATAATACATCTTTTCCAACCCCCATCGCAGGCATACGACTCATAATACATCTTTTCCAACCCCCATCGCAGGCATACAACTCATAATACATCTTTTCCAATCCCCATAGCAAGCATACAACTCATCATACATCTTTTCCAACCCCCATAGCAGGCACACAACTCATAATACATCTTGTCCAACCACCATAGCAGGCATACAACTCATCATACATCTTTTCCAACCCCCATAGCAGGCACACAACCCATACTACATCTTTTCCAACCACCATAGCAGGCACCCAACTAACATTACATCTTTTCCAACCACCATAGCAGGCATACAACTCATAATACATCTTTTCCAACCCCATAGAAAGCACACAACTCATAATACATATTTTCCACACACCCCCCCCCCATCGCAGGCATACAACTCATAATACATCTTTTCCACCCCCATAGCAGGAACACAACTCATAATACATCTTTTCCACGAACCCCCCCCCCCCCCCACCCCCCACTTCGCAGGCATACAACTCATAATACGTCTTTTCCAACCCCCATAGCAAGCACACAACTCATAATACATCTTTTCCACACCCCTCTCCATAGCAAGCACGCAACTCATAATACATCTTTTCCACACACACAGACCCCATAGCAGGCATACAACTCATAATACATCTTTTCCAACCCCCATAGCAAGCACACAACTCATAATACATCTTTTTCACACCCTCCCCATAGCAAGCACGCAACTCATAATACATCTTTTCCACACACACAGACCCCATAGCAGGTACACAACTCATAATACATCTTTTCCAACCACCATAGCAGGCATACAACTCATAATACATCTTTTCCAACCCCATAGCAGGCATAGGACTCATAATACATCTTTTCCAACCCCAATAGCACGCACACACCTCATAATACATCTTTCCCAACTCCACAGCAAGCACACAACTCATAATACATCCTTTCCAACCCCCACAGCAGGCCCACAACCCATAATACATCTTTTCCAACCACCATAGCAAGCACACAACTCATAATACATCCTTTCCAACCCCCATAGCAAGCACACAACTCATAATACATCCTTTCCAACCCGCGTAGCAGGCACACAACTCATAATACATCTTTTCCAACCACCATTCCAGGCATACAACTCATAATACATCTTTTCCAACCCCCATAGCAAGCACACAACTAATATTACATCTTTTCCAACCACCATAGCAGGCATACAACTCATAATACATCTTTTCCAACCACCATAGCAGGCATACAACTAATAATATATCTTTTCCAACCCCAATAACAAGCACACAACTCATAATACATCTTTTCCAACCACCATAGCAAGCACACAAGTCATAATACATCTTTTCCAACCCCCATAGCAGGCACATAACCCATAATACATCTTTTCCAACCACCATAGCAGGCACCCAACTAATATTACATCTTTTCCAACCACCATAGCAAGCACACAAGTCATAATATATCTTTTCCAACCACCATAGCAGGCACACAACTAATATTACATCTTTTCCAACCACCATAGCAGGCACACAGCTAATATTACATCTTTTCCAACCCCGATACCAGGCATACAACTCATAACACATCATTTCCAACCACCATAGCAGGCATACACCTCATAATACATCTTTTCCAGCCCCCATAGCAAGCACACAACTCATAATACATCTTTTCCAACCACCATAGCAGCCATACAACTAATAATATATCTTTTCCAACCCCAATAGCAAGCACACAACTCTTAATACATCTTTTCCAACCCCGATAGCAAGCCCACAGCTGATATTATATCTTTTCCAACCCCCATAGCAGGCATACAACTCATAACACATCTTTTCCAACTACCATAGCAGGCACACAGCTAATATTACATCTTTTCCAACCCCCATAGCAGGCACACAACTCATAATACATCTTGTCCAACCACCATAGCAGGCATACAACTCATCATACATCTTCTCCAACCCCCATAGCAGGCACACAACCCATAATACATCTTTTCCAACCACCATAGCAGGCACCCAACTAACATTACATCTTTTCCAACCACCATAGCAGGCATACAACTCATAATACATCTTTTCCAACCCCATAGAAAGCACACAACTCATAATACATCTTTTCCACACACCCCCCCCCCCCCATCGCAGGCATACAACTCATAATACATCTTTTCCACCCCCATAGCAGGAACACAACTCATAATACATCTTTTCCACGAACCCCCCCCCCCCCCACTTCGCAGGCATACAACTCATAATACGTCTTTTCCAACCCCCATAGCAAGCACACAACTCATAATACATCTTTTCCACACCCCTCTCCATAGCAAGCACGCAACTCATAATACATCTTTTCCACACACACAGACCCCATAGCAGGCATACAACTCATAATACATCTTTTCCAACCCCCATAGCAAGCACACAACTCATAATACATCTTTTTCACACCCTCCCCATAGCAAGCACGCGACTCATAATACATCTTTTCCACACACACAGACCCCATAGCAGGTACACAACTCATAATACATCTTTTCCAACCACCATAGCAGGCATACAACTCATAATACATCTTTTCCAACCCCCATAGCAGGCATACGACTCATAATACATCTTTTCCAACCCCCATCGCAGGCATACGACTCATAATACATCTTTTCCAACCCCCAAATCAGGCACACAACTCATAATACATCTTGTCCAACCACCATAGCAGGCATACAACTCATCATACATCTTTTCCAACCCCCATAGCAGGCACACAACTCATAATACATCTTGTCCAACCACCATAGCAGGCATACAACTCATCATACATCTTTTCCAACCCCCATAGCAGGCACACAACCCATAATACATCTTTTCCAACCACCATAGCAGGCACCCAACTAACATTACATCTTTTCCAACCACCATAGCAGGCATACAACTCATAATACATCTTTTCCACACACCCCCCCCCCCCCCATCGCAGGCATACAACTCATAATACATCTTTTCCACCCCCATAGCAGGAACACAACTCATAATACATCTTTTCCACGAACCCCCCCCCCCCCCCCCCACCCCCCACTTCGCAGGCATACAACTCATAATACGTCTTTTCCAACCCCCATAGCAAGCACACAACTCATAATACATCTTTTCCACACCCCTCTCCATAGCAAGCACGCAACTCATAATACATCTTTTCCACACACACAGACCCCATAGCAGGCATACAACTCATAATACATCTTTTCCAACCCCCATAGCAAGCACACAACTCATAATACATCTTTTTCACACCCTCCCCATAGCAAGCACGCAACTCATAATACATCTTTTCCACACACACAGACCCCATAGCAGGTACACAACTCATAATACATCTTTTCCAACCACCATAGCAGGCATACAACTCATAATACATCTTTTCCAACCCCCATAGCAGGCATAGGACTCATAATACATCTTTTCCAACCCCCATCGCAGGCATACGACTCATAATACATCTTTTCCAACCCCCATCGCAGGCATACAACTCATAATACATCTTTTCCAATCCCCATAGCAAGCATACAACTCATCATACATCTTTTCGAACCCCCATAGCAGGCACACAACTCATAATACATCTTGTCCAACCACCATAGCAGGCATACAACTCATCATACATCTTTTCCAACCCCCATAGCAGGCACACAACCCATAATACATCTTTTCCAACCACCATAGCAGGCACCCAACTAACATTACATCTTTTCCAACCACCATAGCAGGCATACAACTCATAATACATCTTTTCCAACCCCATAGAAAGCACACAACTCATAATACATCTTTTCCACACACCCCCCCCCCCCATCGCAGGCATACAACTCATAATACATCTTTTCCACCCCCATAGCAGGAACACAACTCATAATACATCTTTTCCACGAACCCCCCCCCCCCCCCACCCCCCACTTCGCAGGCATACAACTCATAATACGTCTTTTCCAACCCCCATAGCAAGCACACAACTCATAATACATCTTTTCCACACCCCTCTCCATAGCAAGCACGCAACTCATAATACATCTTTTCCACACACACAGACCCCATAGCAGGCATACAACTCATAATACATCTTTTCCAACCCCCATAGCAAGCACACAACTCATAATACATCTTTTTCACACCCTCCCCATAGCAAGCACGCAACTCATAATACATCTTTTCCACACACACAGACCCCATAGCAGGTACACAACTCATAATACATCTTTTCCAACCACCATAGCAGGCATACAACTCATAATACATCTTTTCCAACCCCATAGCAGGCATAGGACTCATAATACATCTTTTCCAACCCCCATCGCAGGCATACGACTCATAATACATCTTTTCCAACCCCCATCGCAGGCATACAACTCATAATACATCTTTTCCAATCCCCATAGCAAGCACACAACTCATAATACATCTTTTCCACACCCCTCCCCATAGCAAGCACGCAACTCATAATACATCTTTTCCACACACACACCATAGCAGGGATACAACTCATAATACATCTTTTCCAACCCCCATAGCAGGCATACAACTCATAATACATCTTTTCCAACCCCATAGCAGGCATACAACTCATAATACATCTTTTCCAGCCCCCATAGCAAGCACACAACTCATAATACATCTTTTTCCAGCCCCCATAGCACGCACACAACTCATAATACATCTTTTCCAGCCCCCATAGCAGGCACACAACTCATAATACATCTTTTCCAACCACCATAGCAGGCACACAACTCATAATACATCTTTTCCAACCCCCATAGCAGGCACACAACTCATAATACATCTTTTCCACGCACGCACTCACGCACGCACGCAGGCACGCACGCACGCACGCACGCAATCACGCACGCACGCACGCACGCACGCAGGCACGCACGCACGCACGCACGCACAGCAGGCATACAACTTCTTCTTCTTCTTTTCGTTCGCTGATCATACCGCCAGTCCTGTAAGTGACTATCGACATGATCATAGGCATACAACTCATAATACATCGTTTCCAACCCCCATAGCAGGCACACAACTCATAATACATCTTTTCCAACCCCCATAGCAGGCATACAACTAACATTACATCTTTTCCCACCACCATAGCAGGCATACAACTCATAATACATATTTTCCAACCACCATAGCAGGCATACAACTCATAATACATCTTTTCCAACCCCATAGAAAGCACACAACTCATAATACATCTTTTCCACACATCCCCCCCATCGCAGGCATACAACTCATAATACATCTTTTCCACCCCCATAGCAGGAACACAACTCATAATACATCTTTTCCACGAACCGCCCCCCCCACTTCGCAGGCATACAACTCATAATACGTCTTTTCCAACCCCCATAGCAAGCACACAACTCATAATACATCTTTTCCACACCCCTCTCCATAGCAAGCACGCAACTCATAATACATCTTTTCCACACACACAGATCCCATAGCAGGCATACAACTCATAATACATCTTTTCCAACCCCCATAGCAAGCACACAACTCATAATACATCTTTTTCACACCCTCCCCATAGCAAGCACGCAACTCATAATACATCTTTTCCACACACACAGACCCCATAGCAGGTACACAACTCATAATACATCTTTTCCAACCACCATAGCAGGCATACAACTCATAATACATCTTTTCCAACCCCCATAGCAGGCATACAACTCATAATACATCTTTTCCAACGCCGATCGCAGGCATACAACTCATAATACATCTTTTCCAATCCCCATAGCAAGCACACAACTCATAATACATCTTTTTCACACCCATCCCCATAGCAAGCACGCAACTCATAATACATCTTTTCCACACACACCATAGCAGGGATACAACTCATAATACATCTTTTCCAACCCCCATAGCAGGCATACAACTCATAATACATCTTTTCCAACCCCATAGCAGGCATACAACTCATAATACATCTTTTCCAGCCCCTATAGCAAGCACACAACTCATAATACATCTTTTTCCAGGCCCCATAGCAAGCACACAACTCATAATACATCTTTTCCAGCCCCCATAGCAGGCACACAACTCATAATACATCTTTTCCAACCACCATAGCAGGCACACAACTCATAATACATCTTTTCCAACCCCCATAGCAGGCACACAACTCATAATACATCTTTTCCAACCACCATAGCAGGCATACAACTCATCATGCATCTTTTCCAACCCCCATAGCAGGCACACAACCCATAATACATCTTTTCCATCCACCATAGCAGGCACCCAACTAACATTACATCTTTTCCAACCACCATAGTAGGCATACAACTCATAATACATCTTTTCCAACCCCATAGAAAGCACACAACTCATAATACATCTTTTCCACACACACCCCCCCCCCCCATCGCAGGCATACAACTCATAATACATCTTTTCCACCCCCATAGCAGGAATACAACTCATAATACATCTTTTCCACGACCCCCCCCCCCCCCCACTTCGCAGGCATACAACTCATAATAAGTCTTTTCCAACCCCCATAGCAAGCACACAACTCATAATACATCTTTTCCACACCCCTCTCCATAGCAAGCACGCAACTCATAATACATCTTTTCCACACACACAGACCCCATAGCAGGTACGCAACTCATAATACATCTTTTCCAACCACCATAGCAGGCATACAACTCATAATACATCTTTTCCAACCCCCATAGCAGGCATACAACTCATAATACATCTTTTCCAACCCCCATCGCAGGCATACAACTCATAATACATCTTTTCCAATCCCCATAGCAAGCACACAACTCATAATACATCTTTTCCACACCCCTCCCCATAGCAAGCACGCAACTCATAATACATCTTTTCCACACACACACCATAGCAGGGATACAACTCATAATACATCTTTTCCAACCCCCATAGCAGGCATACAACTCATAATACATCTTTTCCAACCCCATAGCAGGCATACAACTCATAATACATCTTTTCCAGCCCCCATAGCAAGCACACAACTCATAATACATCTTTTTCCAGCCCCCATTGCAAGCACACAACTCATAATACATCTTTTCCAGCCCCCATAGCAGGCACACAACTCATAATACATCTTTTCCAACCACCATAGCAGGCACACAACTCATAATACATCTTTTCCAACCCCCATAGCAGGCACACAACTCATAATACATCTTTTCCACGCACGCACGCACGCACGCACGCAGGCACGCACGCACGCACGCACGCACGCACGCACGCACGCACCCACGCAATCACGCACGCACGCACGCACGCAGGCACGCACGCAAGCGCGCACGCACAGCAGGCATACAACTTCTTCTTCTTCTTTTCGTTCGCTGATCATACCGCCAGTCCTGTAAGTGACTATCGACATGATCATGGGCATACAACTCATAATACATCTTTTCCAACCCCCATAGCAGGCACACAACTCATAATACATCTTTTCCAACCACCATAGCAAGCACACAACTCATAATACATCTTTTTCACACCCCTCCCCATAGCAAGCACGCAACTCATAATACATCTTTTCCACACACACACCATAGCAGGGATACAACTCATAATACATCTTTTCCAACCCCCATAGCAGGCATACAACTCATAATACATCTTTTCCAACCCCATAGCAGGCATACAACTCATAATACATCTTTTCCAGCCCCTATAGCAAGCACACAACTCATAATACATCTTTTTCCAGCCCCCATAGCAAGCACACAACTCATAATACATCTTTTCCAGCCCCCATAGCAGGCACACAACTCATAATACATCTTTTCCAACCACCATAGCAGGCACACAACTCATAATACATCTTTTCTAACCCCCATAGCAGGCACACAACTCATAATACATCTTTTCCACGCACGCACTCACGCACGCACGCAGGCACGCACGCACGCACGCACGCAATCACGCACGCACGCACGCACGCAGGCACGCACGCACGCACATAACCCATAATACATCTTTTCCAACCACCATAGCAGGCACACAGCTAATATTACATCTTTTCCAACCCCGATAGCAGGCATACAACTCATAACACATCATTTCCAACCCCCATAGCAGGCACACAACTCATAATATATCTTTTCCAACCACCATAGCAGGCACACAACTAATATTACATCTTTTCCAACCACCATAGCAGGCACACAGCTAATATTACATCTTTTCCAACCCCGATAGCAGGCATACAACTCATAACACATCATTTCCAACCACCATAGCAGGCACACAGCTAATATTACATCTTTTCCAACCCCCATGGCACAACTCATAATACATCTTTTCCAACCAGCATAGCAGGCATACAACTCATAATACATCTTTTCCAACCCCCATAGCAGGCATACACCTCATAATACATCTTTTCCAGCCCCCATAGCAAGCACACAACTCATAATACATCTTTTCCAACCACCATAGCAGCCATACAACTCATAATACATCATTTCCAACCGCATAGCTGGCATACAACTAATAATATATCTTTTCCAACCCCAATAGCAAGCACACAACTCATAATACATCTTTTCCAACCCCCATAGCAAGCCCACAACTCATAATACATCTTTTCCAACCCCCATAGCAGGAACACAACTAATAATACATCTTTTCCAACCACCATAGCAGGCACACAACTAATATAACATCTTTTCCAACCACCATAGCAGGCACACAGCTGATATTATATCTTTTCCAACCCCCATAGCAGGCATACAACTCATAACACATCTTTTCCAACTACCATAGCAGTCACACAGCTAATATTACATCTTTTCCAACCCCCATAGCAGGCACACAACTCATAATACATCTTTTCCAACCACCATAGCAGGCATACAACTCATCATACATCTTTTCCAACCCCCATAGCAGGCACACAACCCATAATACATCTTTTCCATCCACTATAGCAGGCACCCAACTAAGATTACATCTTTTCCCACCACCATAGCAGGCATACAACTCATAATACATATTTTCCAACCACCATAGCAGGCATACAACTCATAATACATCTTTTCCAACCCCATAGAAAGCACACAACTCATAATACATCTTTTCCACACCCCCCCCCCCCCCATCGCAGGCATACAACTCATAATACATCTTTTCCACCCCCATAGCAGGAACACAACTCATAATACATCTTTTCCACCAACCCCCCCCCCCCCCCCCCACTTCGCAGGCATACAACTCATAATACGTCTTTTCCAACCCCCATAGCAAGCACACAACTCATAATACATCTTTTCCACACCCCTCTCCATAGCAAGCACGCAACTCATAATACATCTTTTCCACACACACAGACCCCATAGCAGGCATACAACTCATAATACATCTTTTCCAACCCCCATAGCAAGCACACAACTCATAATACATCTTTTTCACACCCTCCCCATAGCAAGCACGCAACTCATAATACATCTTTTCCACACACACAGACCCCATAGCAGGTACACAACTCATAATACATCTTTTCCAACCACCATAGCAGGCATACAACTCATAATACATCTTTTCCAACCCCCATAGCAGGCATACAACTCATAATACATCTTTTCCAACGCCCATCGCAGGCATACAACTCATAATACATCTTTTCCAATCCCCATAGCAAGCACACAACTCATAATACATCTTTTCCACACCCCTCCCCATAGCAAGCACGCAACTCATAATACATCTTTTCCACACACACACCATAGCAGGGATACAACTCATAATACATCTTTTCCAACCCCCATAGCAGGCATACAACTCATAATACATCTTTTCCAACCCCATACCAGGCATACAACTCATAATACATCTTTTCCAGCCCCTATAGCAAGCACACACCTCATAATACATCTTTTTCCAGCCCCCATAGCAAGCACACAACTCATAATACATCTTTTCCAGCCCCCATAGCAGGCACACAACTCATAATACATCTTTTCCAACCACCATAGCAGGCACACAACTCATAATACATCTTTTCCAACCCCCATAGCAGGCACACAACTCATAATACATCTTTTCCACGCACGCACTCACGCACGCACGCAGGCACGCACGCACGCACGCACGCAATCACGCACGCACGCACGCACGCACGCAGGCACGCACGCACGCACGCACGCACAGCAGGCATACAACTTCTTCTTCTTCTTTTCGTTCGCTGATCATACCGCCAGTCCTGTAAGTGACTATCGACATGATCATAGGCATACAACTCATAATACATCTTTTCCAACCCCCATAGCAGGCACACAACTCATAATACATCTTTTCCAACCCCCATAGCAGGCATACAACTCATAATACATCTATTCCAACCCACATAGCAGGCACACAACTCATATTACATCTTTTCCACACACACCCCCCCCCCCATCACAGGCATACAACTCATAATACGTCTTTTCCAACCCCCATAGCAAGCACACAACTCATAATACATCTTTTCCACACCCCTCTCCATAGCAAGCACACAACTCATATTACATCTTTTCCACACACACCCCCCCCCCATCACAGGCATACAACTCATAATACGTCTTTTCCAACCCCCATAGCAAGCACCCAACTAATATTACATCTTTTCCAACCACCATAGCAGGCATACAACTCATAATACATCTTTTCCAACCACCATAGCAGCCATACAACTCATAATACATCTTTTCCAACCGCATAGCTGGCATACAACTAATAATATATCTTTTCCAACCCCCATAGCAAGCACACAACTCATAATACATCTTTTCCAACCCTTATAGCAAGCCCACACTTGATAATACATCTTTTCCAACCCCCATAGCAGGCACACAGCTAATATTACATCTTTTCCAACCCCGATAGCAGGCATACAACTCATAACACATCATTTCCAACCACCATAGCAGGCACACAGCTAATATTACATCTTTTCCAACCCCCATAGCAGGCACACAACTCATAATACATCTTTTCCAACCAGCATAGCAGGCATACAACTCATAATACATCTTTTCCAACCCCCATAGCAGGCATACACCTCATAATACATCTTTTCCAGCCCCCATAGCAAGCACACAACTCATAATACATCTTTTCCAACCACCATAGCAGCCATACAACTCATAATACATCTTTTCCAACCGCATAGCTGGCATACAACTAATAATATATCTTTTCCAACCCGAATAGCAAGCACCCAACTCATAATACATCTTTTCCAACCCCCATAGCAAGCCCACAACTCATAATACATCTTTTTCAACCACCATAGCAGGCACACAACTAATATAACATCTTTTCCAACTACCATAGCAGGCACACAGCTAATATTACATCTTTTCCAACCCCCATAGCAGGCACACAACTCATAATACATCTTTTCCAACCACCATAGTAGGCATACAACTAATAATATATCTTTTCCAACCCCCATAGCAAGCACACAACTCATAATACATCTTTTCCAACCCTTATAGCAAGCCCACACTTGATAATACATCTTTTCCAACCCCCATAGCAGGCACACAACTCATAATATATCTTTTCCAACCACCATAGCAGGCACACAACTAATATTACTTCTTTTCCAACCACCATAGCAGGCACACAGCTAATATTACATCTTTTCCAACCCCGATAGCAGGCATACAACTCATAACACATCATTTCCAACCACCATAGCAGGCACACAGCTAATATTACATCTTTTCCAACCCCCATGGCAGGCACACAACTCATAATACATCTTTTCCAACCAGCATAGCAGGCATACAACTCATAATACATCTTTTCCAACCCCCATAGCAGGCATACACCTCATTATACATCTTTTCCAGCCCCCATAGCAAGCACACATCTCATAATACATCTTTTCCAACCACCATAGCAGCCATACAACTCATAATACATCATTTCCAACCGCATAGCTGGCATACAACTAATAATATATCTTTTCCAACCCTTATAGCAAGCCCACACTTGATAATACATCTTTTCCAACCCCCATAGCAGGCACACAACTCATAATACATCTTTTCCAACCCCCATAGCAAGCCCACAACTCATAATACATCTTTTCCAACCCCCATAGCAGGAACACAACTAATATTCCATCTTTTCCAACCACCATAGCAGGCACACAACTAATATAACATCTTTTCCAACCACCATAGCAGGCACACAGCTGATATTATATCTTTTCCAACCCCCATAGCAGGCATACAACTCATAACACATCTTTTCCAACTACCATAGCAGGCACACAGCTAATATTACATCTTTTCCAACGCCCATAGCAGGCACACAACTCATAATACATCTTTCCCAACCACCATAGCAGGCATACAACTCATCATACATCTTTTCCAACCCCCATAGCAGGCACACAACCCATAATACATCTTTTCCAACCACTATAGCAGGCACCCAACTAACATTACATCTTTTCCCACCACCATAGCAGGCATACAACTCATAATACATATTTTCCAACCACCATAGCAGGCATACAACTCATAATACATCTTTTCCAACCCCATAGAAAGCACACAACTCATAATACATCTTTTCCACGAACCCCCCCCCCCCCACTTCGCAGGCATACAACTCATAATACGTCTTTTCCAACCCACATAGCAAGCACACAACTCATAATACATCTTTTCCACACCCCTCTCCATAGCAAGCACGCAACTCATAATACATCTTTTCCACACACACAGACCCCATAGCAGGCATACAACTCATAATACATCTTTTCCAACCCCCATAGCAAGCACACAACTCATAATACATCTTTTTCACACCCTCCCCATAGCAAGCACGCAACTCATAATACATCTTTTCCACACACAGACCCAATTAGCAGGTACACAACTCATAATACATCTTTTCCAACCACCATAGCAGGCATACAACTCATAATACATCTTTTCCAACCCCCATAGCAGGCATACAACTCATAATACATCTTTTCCAACCCCCATCGAAGGCATACAACTCATAATACATCTTTTCCAATCCCCATAGCAAGCACACAACTCATAATACATCTTTTCCACACCCCTCCCCATAGCAAGCACGCAACTCATAATACATCTTTTCCACACACACACCATAGCAGGGATACAACTCATAATACATCTTTTCCAACCCCCATAGCAGGCATACAACTCATAATACATCTTTTCCAACCCCATAGCAGGCATACAACTCATAATACATCTTTTCCAGCCCCCATAGCAAGCACACAACTCATAATACATCTTTTTCCAGCCCCCATAGCAAGCACACAACTCATAATACATCTTTTCCAGCCCCCATAGCAGGCACACAACTCATAATACATCTTTTCCAACCACCATAGCAGGCACACAACTCATAATACATCTTTTCCATCCCCCATAGCAGGCACACAACTCATAATACATCTTTTCCACGCACGCACTCACGCACGCACGCAGGCACGCACGCATGCACGCACGCAATCACGCACGCACGCACGCACGCAGGCACGCACGCACGCACGCACAGCAGGCATACAACTTCTTCTTCTACTTTTCGTTTGCTGATCATACCGCCAGTCCTGTAAGTGACTATCGACATGATCATAGGCATACAACTCATAATACATCTTTTCGAACCCCCATAGCAGGCACACAACTCATAATACATCTTTTCCAACCCCCATAGCAGGCATACAACTCATAATACATCTATTCCAACACACATAGCAGGCACACAACTCATATTACATCTTTTCCACACACACCCCCCCACCCCCCCATCGCAGGCATACAACTCATAATACATCTTTTCCAACCCCCATAGCAGGCACACAACTCATAATACATCTTTTCCACACACCCCACCCCCCCCCCCCACCCCCCATCGCAGGCATACAACTCATAATACATCTTTTCCAACCCCCATAGCAGGCACACAACTCATAATACATCTTTTCCACGCACGCACGCACGCACGCACGCAGGCAGGCACGCACGCACGCACGCACCCACGCAATCACGCACGCACGCACGCAGGCACGCACGCAAGCGCGCACGCACGCACAGCAGGCATACAACTTCTTCTTCTTCTTTTCGTTCGCTGATCATACCGCCAGTCCTGTAAGTGACTATCGACATGATCATGGGCATACAACTCATAATACATCTTTTCCAACCCCCATAGCAGGCACACAACTCATTATACATCTTTTCCAACCACCATAGCAAGCACACAAGTCATAATACATCTTTTCCAACCCCTATAGCAGCCATACAACTCATAATACATCTTTTCCAACCGCATAGCTGGCATACAACTAATAATATATCTTTTCCAACCCCCATAGCAAGCACACAACTCATAATACATCTTTTCCAACGACCATAGCAGGCACCCAACTAATATTACATCTTTTCCAACCCCCATAGCAGGCATACAACTCATAATACATCTTTTCCAACCCCCATCGCAGGCATACAACTCATAATACATCTTTTCCAATCCCCATAGCAAGCACACAACTCATAATACATCTTTTCCACACCCCTCCCCATAGCAAGCACGCAACTCATAATACATCTTTTCCACACACACACCATAGCAGGGATACAACTCATAATACATCTTTTCCAACCCCCATAGCAGGCATACAACTCTTAATACATCTTTTCCAACCACCATAGCAGGCACACAACTCATAATACATCTTTTCCAACACCCATAGCAGGCACACAACTCATAATACATCTTTTCCACGCACGCACTCACGCACGCACGCAGGCACGCACGCACGCACGCACGCAATCACGTACGCACGCACGCACGCAGGCACGCACGCACGCACGCACGCACAGCAGGCATACAACTTCTTCTTCTACTTTTCGTTCGCTGATCATACCGCCAGTCCTGTAAGTGACTATCGACATGATCATAGGCATACAACTCATAATACATCTTTTCCAACCCCCATAGCAGGCACACAACTCATAATACATCTTTTCCAACCCCCATAGCAGGCACACAACTCATATTACATCTTTTCCACACACCCCCCCCCCCCATCGCAGGCATACAACTCATAATACATCTTTTCCAACCCCCATAGCAGGCACACAACTCATAATACATCTTTTCCACACACACCCCCCCCCATCGCAGGCATACAACTCATAATACATCTTTTCCAACCCCCATAGCAGGCACACAACTCATAATACATCTTTTCCACGCACGCACGCACGCACGCACGCAGGCACGCACGCACGCACGCACCCACGCAATCACGCACGCACGCACGCAGGCACGCACGCAAGCGCGCACGCACAGCAGGCATACAACTTCTTCTTTTTCTTTTCGTTCGCTGATCATACCGCCAGTCCTGTAAGTGACTATCGACATGATCATGGGCATACAACTCATAATACATCTTTTCCAACCCCCATAGCAGGCACACAACTCATAATACATCTTTTCCAACCACCATAGCAAGCACACAAGTCATAATACATCTTTTCCAACCCCCATAGCAGCCATACAACTCATAATACATCTTTTCCAACCGCATAGCTGGCATACAACTAATAATATATCTTTTCCAACCCCCATAGCAAGCACACAACTCATAATACATCTTTTCCAACGACCATAGCAGGCACCCAACTAATATTACATCTTTTCCAACCACCATAGCAGGCATACAACTCATAATACATCTTTTCCAACCCCCATAGCAGGCACACAACTCATAATACATCTTTTCCAACCATAATGCATAGCTGGCATACAACTAATAATATATCTTTTCCAACCCCCATAGCAAGCACACAACTCATAATACATCTTTTCCAACGACCATAGCAGGCACCCAACTAATATTACATCTTTTCCAACCCCCATAGCAGGCATACAACTCATAATACATCTTTTCCAACCCCCATCGCAGGCATACAACTCATAATACATCTTTTCCAATCCCCATAGCAAGCACACAACTCATAATACATCTTTTCTACACCCCTCCCCATAGCAAGCACGCAACTCATAATACATCTTTTCCACACACACACCATAGCAGGGATACAACTCATAATACATCTTTTCCAACCCCCATAGCAGGCATACAACTCTTAATACATCTTTTCCAACCACCATAGCAGGCACACAACTCATAATACATCTTTTCCAACCCCCATAGCAGGCACACAACTCATAATACATCTTTTCCACGCACGCACTCACGCACGCACGCAGGCACGCACGCACGCACGCACGCAATCACGCAGGCACGCAGGCACGCAGGCACGCACGCACGCACGCACGCACAGCAGGCATACAACTTCTTCTTCTACTTTTCGTTCGCTGATCATACCGCCAGTCCTGTAAGTGACTATCGACATGATCATAGGCATACAACTCATAATACATCTTTTCCAACCCCCATAGCAGGCACACAACTCATAATACATCTTTTCCAACCCCCATAGCAGGCACACAACTCATATTACATCTTTTCCACACACACCCCCCCCCATCGCAGGCATACAACTCATAATACATCTTTTCCAACCCCCATAGCAGGCACACAACTCATAATACATCTTTTCCACACACCCAGCCCCCCCCCCCCCCCCATCGCAGGCATACAACTCATAATACATCTTTTCCAACCCCCATAGCAGGCACACAACTCATAATACATCTTTTCCACGCACGCACGCACGCAGGCACGCACGCACGCACGCACGCACCCACGCAATCACGCACGCACGCACGCAGGCACGCACGCAAGCGCGCACGCACAGCAGGCATACAACTTCTTCTTTTTCTTTTCGTTCGCTGATCATACCGCCAGTCCTGTAAGTGACTATCGACATGATCATGGGCATACAACTCATAATACATCTTTTCCAACCCCCATAGCAGGCACACAACTCATAATACATCTTTTCCAACCACCATAGCAAGCACACAAGTCATAATACATCTTTTCCAACCCCCATAGCAGGCATACAACTCATAATACATCTTTTCCAACCCCCATCGCAGGCATACAACTCATAATACATCTTTTCCAATCCCCATAGCAAGCACACAACTCATAATACATCTTTTCCACACCCCTCCCCATAGCAAGCACGCAACTCATAATACATCTTTTCCACACACACACCATAGCAGGGATACAACTCATAATACATCTTTTCCAACCCCCATAGCAGGCATACAACTCTTAATACATCTTTTCCAACCACCATAGCAGGCACACAACTCATAATACATCTTTTCCAACACCCATAGCAGGCACACAACTCATAATACATCTTTTCCACGCACGCACTCACGCACGCACGCAGGCACGCACGCACGCACGCACGCAATCACGTACGCACGCACGCACGCAGGCACGCACGCACGCACGCACGCACAGCAGGCATACAACTTCTTCTTCTACTTTTCGTTCGCTGATCATACCGCCAGTCCTGTAAGTGACTATCGACATGATCATAGGCATACAACTCATAATACATCTTTTCCAACCCCCATAGCAGGCACACAACTCATAATACATCTTTTCCAACCCCCATAGCAGGCACACAACTCATATTACATCTTTTCCACACACCCCCCCCCCCCCCCCCCATCGCAGGCATACAACTCATAATACATCTTTTCCAACCCCCATAGCAGGCACACAACTCATAATACATCTTTTCCACACACACCCCCCCCCCATCGCAGGCATACAACTCATAATACATCTTTTCCAACCCCCATAGCAGGCACACAACTCATAATACATCTTTTCCACGCACGCACGCACGCACGCACGCAGGCACGCACGCACGCACGCACCCACGCAATCACGCACGCACGCACGCAGGCACGCACGCAAGCGCGCACGCACAGCAGGCATACAACTTCTTCTTTTTCTTTTCGTTCGCTGATCATACCGCCAGTCCTGTAAGTGACTATCGACATGATCATGGGCATACAACTCATAATACATCTTTTCCAACCCCCATAGCAGGCACACAACTCATAATACATCTTTTCCAACCACCATAGCAAGCACACAAGTCATAATACATCTTTTCCAACCCCCATAGCAGCCATACAACTCATAATACATCTTTTCCAACCGCATAGCTGGCATACAACTAATAATATATCTTTTCCAACCCCCATAGCAAGCACACAACTCATAATACATCTTTTCCAACGACCATAGCAGGCACCCAACTAATATTACATCTTTTCCAACCACCATAGCAGGCATACAACTCATAATACATCTTTTCCAACCCCCATAGCAGGCACACAACTCATAATACATCTTTTCCAACCATAATGCATAGCTGGCATACAACTAATAATATATCTTTTCCAATCCCCATAGCAAGCACACAACTCATAATACATCTTTTCTACACCCCTCCCCATAGCAAGCACGCAACTCATAATACATCTTTTCCACACACACACCATAGCAGGGATACAACTCATAATACATCTTTTCCAACCCCCATAGCAGGCATACAACTCTTAATACATCTTTTCCAACCACCATAGCAGGCACACAACTCATAATACATCTTTTCCAACCCCCATAGCAGGCACACAACTCATAATACATCTTTTCCAACGACCATAGCAGGCACCCAACTAATATTACATCTTTTCCAACCACCATAGCAGGCATACAACTCATAATACATCTTTTCCAACCACCATAGCAGCCATACAACTCATAATACATCTTTTCCAACCGCATAGCTGGCATACAACTAATAATATATCTTTTCCAACCCCCATAGCAAGCACACAACTCATAATACATCTTTTCCAACCCTTATAGCAAGCCCACACTTGATAATACATCTTTTCCAACCCCCATAGCAGGCACACAACTCATAATATATCTTTTCCAACCACCATAGCAGGCACACAACTAATATTACATCTTTTCCAACCACCATAGCAGGCACACAGCTAATATTACATCTTTTCCAACCCCGATAGCAGGCATACAACTCATAACACATCATTTCCAACCACCATAGCAGGCACACAGCTAATATTACATCTTTTCCAACTCCCATAGCAGGCACACAACTCATAATACATCTTTTCCAACCAGCAATGCAGGCATACAACTCATAATACATCTTTTCCAACTCCCATAGCAGGCATACAACTCATAATACATCTTTTCCAGCCCCCATAGCAAGCACACAACTCATAATACATCTTTTCCAACCAGCATAGCAGCCATACAACTCATAATACATCTTTTCCAACCGCATAGCTGGCATACAACTAATAATATATCTTTTCCAACCCCAATAGCAAGCACACAACTCATAATACATCTTTTCCAACCCCCATAGCAAGCCCACAACTCATAATACATCTTTTCCAACCACCATAGCAGGCACACAACTAATATAACATCTTTTCCAACCACCATAGCAGGCACACAGCTGATATTATATCTTTTCCAACCCCCATAGCAGGCATACAACTCATAACACATCTTTTCCACGCACGCACGCACGCACGCAGGCACGCACGCACGCACGCACGCACCCACGCAATCACGCACGCACGCACGCAGGCACGCACGCAAGCGCGCACGCACAGCAGGCATACAACTTCTTCTTTTTCTTTTCGTTCGCTGATCATACCGCCAGTCCTGTAAGTGACTATCGACATGATCATGGGCATACAACTCATAATACATCTTTTCCAACCCCCATAGCAGGCACACAACTCATAATACATCTTTTCCAACCACCATAGCAAGCACACAAGTCATAATACATCTTTTCCAACCCCCATAGCAGCCATACAACTCATAATACATCTTTTCCAACCGCATAGCTGGCATACAACTAATAATATATCTTTTCCAACCCCCATAGCAAGCACACAACTCATAATACATCTTTTCCAACGACCATAGCAGGCACCCAACTAATATTACATCTTTTCCAACCACCATAGCAGGCATACAACTCATAATACATCTTTTCCAACCACCATAGCAGCCATACAACTCATAATACATCTTTTCCAACCGCATAGCTGGCATACAACTAATAATATATCTTTTCCAACCCCCATAGCAAGCACACAACTCATAATACATCTTTTCCAACCCTTATAGCAAGCCCACACTTGATAATACATCTTTTCCAACCCCCATAGCAGGCACACAACTCATAATATATCTTTTCCAACCACCATAGCAGGCACACAACTAATATTACATCTTTTCCAACCACCATAGCAGGCACACAGCTAATATTACATCTTTTCCAACCCCGATAGCAGGCATACAACTCATAACACATCATTTCCAACCACCATAGCAGGCACACAGCTAATATTACATCTTTTCCAACTCCCATAGCAGGCACACAACTCATAATACATCTTTTCCAACCAGCAATGCAGGCATACAACTCATAATACATCTTTTCCAACTCCCATAGCAGGCATACAACTCATAATACATCTTTTCCAGCCCCCATAGCAAGCACACAACTCATAATATATCTTTTCCAACCACCATAGCAGGCACACAACTAATATTACATCTTTTCCAACCACCATAGCAGGCACACAGCTAATATTACATCTTTTCCAACCCCGATAGCAGGCATACAACTCATAACACATCATTTCCAACCACCATAGCAGGCACACAGCTAATATTACATCTTTTCCAACTCCCATAGCAGGCACACAACTCATAATACATCTTTTCCAACCAGCAATGCAGGCATACAACTCATAATACATCTTTTCCAACTCCCATAGCAGGCATACAACTCATAATACATCTTTTCCAGCCCCCATAGCAGGCATACAACTCATAATACATCTTTTCCAACCAGCATAGCAGCCATACAACTCATAATACATCTTTTCCAACCGCATAGCTGGCATACAACTAATAATATATCTTTTCCAACCCCAATAGCAAGCACACAACTCATAATACATCTTTTCCAACCCCCATAGCAAGCCCACAACTCATAATACATCTTTTCCAACCACCATAGCAGGCACACAACTAATATAACATCTTTTCCAACCACCATAGCAGGCACACAGCTGATATTATATCTTTTCCAACCCCCATAGCAGGCATACAACTCATAACACATCTTTTCCAACTACCATAGCAGGCACACAGCTAATATTACATCTTTTCCAACCCCCATAGCAGGCACACAACACATAATACATCTTTTCCAACCACCATAGCAGGCATACAACTCATCATACATCTTTTCCAACCCCCATAGCAGGCACACAACCCATAATACATCTTTTCCAACCACTATAGCAGGCACCAAACTAACATTACATCTTTTCCCACCACCATAGCAGGCATACAACTCATAATACATCTTTTCCAACCACCATAGCAGGCATACAACTCATAATACATCTTTTCCAACCCCATAGAAAGCACACAAATCATAATACATCTTTTCCACACACACCCCCCCCCACCATCGCAGGCATACAACTCATAATACATCTTTTCCACCCCCATAGCAGGAACACAACTCATAATACATCTTTTCCACGAACCCCCCCCCCCCACTTCGCAGGCATACAACTCATAATACGTCTTTTCCAACCCCCATAGCAAGCACACAACTCATAATACATCTTTTCCACACCCCTCTCCATAGCAAGCACGCAACTCATAATACATCTTTTCCACACACACAGACCCCATAGCAGGCATACAACTCATAATACATCTTTTCCAACCCCCATAGCAAGCACACAACTCATAATACATCTTTTTCACACCCTCCCCATAGCAAGCACGCAACTCATAATACATCTTTTCCACACACACAGACCCCATAGCAGGTACACAACTCATAATACATCTTTTCCATCCACCATAGCAGGCATACAACTCATAATACATCTTTTCCAACCCCCATAGCAGGCATACAACTCATAATACATCTTTTCCAACCCCCATCGCAGGCATACAACTCATAATACATCTTTTCCAATCCACATAGCAAGCACACAACTCATAATACATCTTTTCCACACCCCTCCCCATAGCAAGCACGCAACTCATAATACATCTTTTCCACACACACACCATAGCAGGGATACAACTCATAATACATCTTTTCCAACCCCCATAGCAGGCATACAACTCATAATACATCTTTTCCAACCCCATAGCAGGCATACAACTCATAACACATCTTTTCCAGCCCCCATAGCAAGCACACAACTCATAATACATCTTTTTCCAGCCCCCATAGCAAGCACACAACTCATAATACATCTTTTCCAGCCCCCTTAGCAGGCACACAACTCATAATACATCTTTTCCAACCCCCATAGCAGGCATTCGACTCATAATATATCTTTTCCAACCCCATAGAAAGCACACAACTCATAATACATCTTTTCCACACACACCCCCCCCCACCCATCGCAGGCATACAACTCATAATAAATCTTTTCCAACCCCCATAGCAGGTATACAACTCATAATACATCTTTTCCAACCCCATAGAAAGCATACAACTCATAATACATCTTTTCCAACCCCATAGAAAGCACACAACTCATAATACATCTTTTCCACACACACCATAGCAGGCATACAACTCATAATACATCTTTTCCACCCCCCATAGCAGGCACACAACTCATAATACATCTTTTCCAACCGCCATATCAGCCATACAACTTATAATACATCTTTTCCAACCGCATAGCTGGCATACAACTAATAATATATCTTTTCCAACCCCCATAGCAAGCCCACAACTCATAATACATCTTTTCCAACCCCAATAGCAGGCACACAACTCATAATACATCTTTTCCAATCACCATAGCAGGCACACAACTAATATTACATCTTTTCCAACCACCATAGCAGGCACACAGCTAATATTACATCTTTTCCAACCCCCATAGCAGGCATACAACTCATAACACATCTTTTCCAACCACCATAGCAGGCACACAGCTAATATTACATCTTTTCCAACCCCCATAGCAGGCACACAACTCATCATACATCTTTTCCAAACCCCATCGCAGGCATACAACTCATAATACATCTTTTCCACACACACCCCATAGCAGGCATACAACTCATAATACATCTTTTCCAACCCCCATAGCAGGCACACAACCCATAATACATCTTTTCCAACCACTATAGCAGGCACCAAACTAACATTACATCTTTTCCCACCACCATAGCAGGCATACAACTCATAATACATCTTTTCCAACCACCATAGCAGGCATACAACTCATAATACATCTTTTCCAACCCCATAGAAAGCACACAACTCATAATACATCTTTTCCACACACACACCCCCCCCCATCGCAGGCATACAACTCATAATACATCTTTTCCACCCCCATAGCAGGAACACAACTCATAATACATCTTTTCCACGAACCCCCCCCCCCCCACTTCGCAGGCATACAACTCATAATACGTCTTTTCCAACCCCCATAGCAAGCACACAACTCATAATACATCTTTTCCACACCCCTCTCCATAGCAAGCACGCAACTCATAATACATCTTTTCCACACACACAGACCCCATAGCAGGCATACAACTCATAATACATCTTTTCCAACCCCCATAGCAAGCACACAACTCATAATACATCTTTTTCACACCCTCCCCATAGCAAGCACGCAACTCATAATACATCTTTTCCACACACACAGACCCCATAGCAGGTACACATCTCATAATACATCTTTTCCATCCACCATAGCAGGCATACAACTCATAATACATCTTTTCCAACCCCCATAGCAGGCATACAACTCATAATACATCTTTTCCAACCCCCATCGCAGGCATACAACTCATAATACATCTTTTCCAATCCACATAGCAAGCACACAACTCATAATACATCTTTTCCACACCCCTCCCCATAGCAAGCACGCAACTCATAATACATCTTTTCCACACACACACCATAGCAGGGATACAACTCATAATACATCTTTTCCAACCCCCATAGCAGGCATACAACTCATAATACATCTTTTCCAACCCCATAGCAGGCATACAACTCATAATACATCTTTTCCAGCCCCCATAGCAAGCACACAACTCATAATACATCTTTTTCCAGCCCCCATAGCAAGCACACAACTCATAATACATCTTTTCCAGCCCCCTTAGCAGGCACACAACTCATAATACATCTTTTCCAACCCCCATAGCAGGCATTCGACTCATAATATATCTTTTCCAACCCCATAGAAAGCACACAACTCATAATACATCTTTTCCACACACACCCCCCCCCCCACCCATCGCAGGCATACAACTCATAATAAATCTTTTCCAACCCCCATAGCAGGTATACAACTCATAATACATCTTTTCCAACCCCATAGAAAGCATACAACTCATAATACATCTTTTCCAACCCCATAGAAAGCACACAACTCATAATACATCTTTTCCACACACACCATAGCAGGCATACAACTCATAATACATCTTTTCCACCCCCCATAGCAGGCACACAACTCATAATACATCTTTTCCAACCGCCATATCAGCCATACAACTTATAATACATCTTTTCCAACCGCATAGCTGGCATACAACTAATAATATATCTTTTCCAACCCCCATAGCAAGCCCACAACTCATAATACATCTTTTCCAACCCCAATAGCAGGCACACAACTCATAATACATCTTTTCCAATCACCATAGCAGGCACACAACTAATATTACATCTTTTCCAACCACCATAGCAGGCACACAGCTAATATTACATCTTTTCCAACCCCCATAGCAGGCATACAACTCATAACACATCTTTTCCAACCACCATAGCAGGCACACAGCTAATATTACATCTTTTCCAACCCCCATAGCAGGCACACAACTCATCATACATCTTTTCCAAACCCCATCGCAGGCATACAACTCATAATACATCTTTTCCACACACACCCCATAGCAGGCATACAACTCATAATACATCTTTTCCAACCCCCATAGCAGGCACACAACTCATAATACATCTTTACCAACCCCCATAGCAGGCATACAACTCATAATACATCTTTTCCAATCCCCATAGCAAGCATACAACTCATAATACATCTTTTCCACCCCCCATAGCAGGCACACAACTCATAATACATCTTTTCCAACCGCCATATCAGCCATACAACTTATAATACATCTTTTCCAACCGCATAGCTGGCATACAACTAATAATATATCTTTTCCAACCCCCATAGCAAGCCCACGACTCATAATACATCTTTTCCAACCCCAATAGCAGGCACACAACTCATAATACATCTTTTCCACCACCCCCCCCCCACCCCCCCCCCCATCGCAGGCATACAACTCATAATACATCTTTTCCAACCCCCATAGCAGGCACACAACTCATAATACATCTTTTCCACGCACGCACGCACGCACGCACGCAGGCACGCACGCACGCACACACGCACCCACGCAATCACGCACGCACGCACGCAGGCACGCACGCAAGCGCGCACGCACAGCAGGCATACAACTTCTTCTTTTTCTTTTCGTTCGCTGATCATACCGCCAGTCCTGTAAGTGACTATCGACATGATCATGGGCATACAACTCATAATACATCTTTTCCAACCCCCATAGCAGGCACACAACTCATAATACATCTTTTCCAACCACCATAGCAAGCACACAAGTCATAATACATCTTTTCCAACCCCCATAGCAGCCATACAACTCATAATACATCTTTTCCAACCGCATAGCTGGCATACAACTAATAATATATCTTTTCCAACCCCCATAGCAAGCACACAACTCATAATACATCTTTTCCAACGACCATAGCAGGCACCCAACTAATATTACATCTTTTCCAACCACCATAGCAGGCATACAACTCATAATACATCTTTTCCAACCACCATAGCAGCCATACAACTCATAATACATCTTTTCCAACCGCATAGCTGGCATACAACTAATAATATATCTTTTCCAACCCCCATAGCAAGCACACAACTCATAATACATCTTTTCCAACCCTTATAGCAAGCCCACACTTGATAATACATCTTTTCCAACCCCCATAGCAGGCACACAACTCATAATATATCTTTTCCAACCACCATAGCAGGCACACAACTAATATTACATCTTTTCCAACCACCATAGCAGGCACACAGCTAATATTACATCTTTTCCAACCCCGATAGCAGGCATACAACTCATAACACATCATTTCCAACCACCATAGCAGGCACACAGCTAATATTACATCTTTTCCAACCCCCATAGCAGGCACACAACTCATAATACATCTTTTCCAACCAGCAATGCAGGCATACAACTCATAATACATCTTTTCCAACTCCCATAGCAGGCATACAACTCATAATACATCTTTTCCAGCCCCCATAGCAAGCACACAACTCATAATACATCTTTTCCAACCACCATAGCAGCCATACAACTCATAATACATCTTTTCCAACCGCATAGCTGGCATACAACTAATAATATATCTTTTCCAACCCCAATAGCAAGCACACAACTCATAATACATCTTTTCCAACCCCCATAGCAAGCCCACAACTCATAATACATCTTTTCCAACCACCATAGCAGGCACACAACTAATATAACATCTTTTCCAACCACCATAGCAGGCACACAGCTGATATTATATCTTTTCCAACCCCCATAGCAGGCATACAACTCATAACACATCTTTTCCAACTACCATAGCAGGCACACAGCTAATATTACATCTTTTCCAACCCCCATAGCAGGCACACAACTCATAATACATCTTTTCCAACCACCATAGCAGGCATACAACTCATCATACATCTTTTCCAACCCCCATAGCAGGCACACAACCCATAATACATCTTTTCCAACCACTATAGCAGGCACCAAACTAACATTACATCTTTTCCCACCACCATAGCAGGCATACAACTCATAATACATCTTTTCCAACCACCATAGCAGGCATACAACTCATAATACATCTTTTCCAACCCCATAGAAAGCACACAACTCATAATACATCTTTTCCACACACACCCCCCCCCCCATCGCAGGCATACAACTCATAATACATCTTTTCCACCCCCATAGCAGGAACACAACTCATAATACATCTTTTCCACGAACCCCCCCCCCCCCACTTCGCAGGCATACAACTCATAATACGTCTTTTCCAACCCCCATAGCAAGCACACAACTCATAATACATCTTTTCCACACCCCTCTCCATAGCAAGCACGCAACTCATAATACATCTTTTCCACACACACAGACCCCATAGCAGGCATACAACTCATAATACATCTTTTCCAACCCCCATAGCAAGCACACAACTCATAATACATCTTTTTCACACCCTCCCCATAGCAAGCACGCAACTCATAATACATCCTTTCCACACACACAGACCCCATAGCAGGTACACAACTCATAATACATCTTTTCCATCCACCATAGCAGGCATACAACTCATAATACATCTTTTCCAACCCCCATAGCAGGCATACAACTCATAATACATCTTTTCCAACCCCCATCGCAGGCATACAACTCATAATACATCTTTTCCAATCCACATAGCAAGCACACAACTCATAATACATCTTTTCCACACCCCTCCCCATAGCAAGCACGCAACTCATAATACATCTTTTCCACACACACACCATAGCAGGGATACAACTCATAATACATCTTTTCCAACCCCCATAGCAGGCATACAACTCATAATACATCTTTTCCAACCCCATAGCAGGCATACAACTCATAATACATCTTTTCCAGCCCCCATAGCAAGCACACAACTCATAATACATCTTTTTCCAGCCCCCATAGCAAGCACACAACTCATAATACATCTTTTCCACGCACGCACGCACGCACGCACGCAGGCACGCACGCACGCACACACGCACCCACGCAATCACGCACGCACGCACGCAGGCACGCACGCAAGCGCGCACGCACAGCAGGCATACAACTTCTTCTTTTTCTTTTCGTTCGCTGATCATACCGCCAGTCCTGTAAGTGACTATCGACATGATCATGGGCATACAACTCATAATACATCTTTTCCAACCCCCATAGCAGGCACACAACTCATAATACATCTTTTCCAACCACCATAGCAAGCACACACGTCATAATACATCTTTTCCAACCCCCATAGCAGCCATACAACTCATAATACATCTTTTCCAACCGCATAGCTGGCATACAACTAATAATATATCTTTTCCAACCCCCATAGCAAGCACACAACTCATAATACATCTTTTCCAACGACCATAGCAGGCACCCAACTAATATTACATCTTTTCCAACCACCATAGCAGGCATACAACTCATAATACATCTTTTCCAACCACCATAGCAGCCATACAACTCATAATACATCTTTTCCAACCGCATAGCTGGCATACAACTAATAATATATCTTTTCCAACCCCCATAGCAAGCACACAACTCATAATACATCTTTTCCAACCCTTATAGCAAGCCCACACTTGATAATACATCTTTTCCAACCCCCATAGCAGGCACACAACTCATAATATATCTTTTCCAACCACCATAGCAGGCACACAACTAATATTACATCTTTTCCAACCACCATAGCAGGCACACAGCTAATATTACATCTTTTCCAACCCCGATAGCAGGCATACAACTCATAACACATCATTTCCAACCACCATAGCAGGCACACAGCTAATATTACATCTTTTCCAACCCCCATAGCAGGCACACAACTCATAATACATCTTTTCCAACCAGCAATGCAGGCATACAACTCATAATACATCTTTTCCAACTCCCATAGCAGGCATACAACTCATAATACATCTTTTCCAGCCCCCATAGCAAGCACACAACTCATAATACATCTTTTCCAACCACCATAGCAGCCATACAACTCATAATACATCTTTTCCAACCGCATAGCTGGCATACAACTAATAATATATCTTTTCCAACCCCAATAGCAAGCACACAACTCATAATACATCTTTTCCAACCGCCATAGCAAGCCCACAACTCATAATACATCTTTTCCAACCACCATAGCAGGCACACAACTAATATAACATCTTTTCCAACCACCATAGCAGGCACACAGCTGATATTATATCTTTTCCAACCCCCATAGCAGGCATACAACTCATAACACATCTTTTCCAACTACCATAGCAGGCACACAGCTAATATTACATCTTTTCCAACCCCCATAGCAGGCACACAACTCATAATACATCTTTTCCAACCACCATAGCAGGCATACAACTCATCATACATCTTTTCCAACCCCCATAGCAGGCACACAACCCATAATACATCTTTTCCAACCACTATAGCAGGCACCAAACTAACATTACATCTTTTCCCACCACCATAGCAGGCATACAACTCATAATACATCTTTTCCAACCACCATAGCAGGCATACAACTCATAATACATCTTTTCCAACCCCATAGAAAGCACACAACTCATAATACATCTTTTCCACACACACCCCCCCCCCATCGCAGGCATACAACTCATAATACATCTTTTCCACCCCCATAGCAGGAACACAACTCATAATACATCTTTTCCACGAACCCCCCCCCCCCCCACTTCGCAGGCATACAACTCATAATACGTCTTTTCCAACCCCCATAGCAAGCACACAACTCATAATACATCTTTTCCACACCCCTCTCCATAGCAAGCACGCAACTCATAATACATCTTTTCCACACACACAGACCCCATAGCAGGCATACAACTCATAATACATCTTTTCCAACCCCCATAGCAAGCACACAACTCATAATACATCTTTTTCACACCCTCCCCATAGCAAGCACGCAACTCATAATACATCCTTTCCACACACACAGACCCCATAGCAGGTACACAACTCATAATACATCTTTTCCATCCACCATAGCAGGCATACAACTCATAATACATCTTTTCCAACCCCCATAGCAGGCATACAACTCATAATACATCTTTTCCAACCCCCATCGCAGGCATACAACTCATAATACATCTTTTCCAATCCACATAGCAAGCACACAACTCATAATACATCTTTTCCACACCCCTCCCCATAGCAAGCACGCAACTCATAATACATCTTTTCCACACACACACCATAGCAGGGATACAACTCATAATACATCTTTTCCAACCCCCATAGCAGGCATACAACTCATAATACATCTTTTCCAACCCCATAGCAGGCATACAACTCATAATACATCTTTTCCAGCCCCCATAGCAAGCACACAACTCATAATACATCTTTTTCCAGCCCCCATAGCAAGCACACAACTCATAATACATCTTTTCCAGCCCCCTTAGCAGGCACACAACTCATAATACATCTTTTCCAACCCCCATAGCAGGCATTCGACTCATAATATATCTTTTCCAACCCCATAGAAAGCACACAACTCATAATACATCTTTTCCACACACACCCCCCCCCACCCATCGCAGGCATACAACTCATAATAAATCTTTTCCAACCCCCATAGCAGGTATACAACTCATAATACATCTTTTCCAACCCCATAGAAAGCATACAACTCATAATACATCTTTTCCAACCCCATAGAAAGCACACAACTCATAATACATCTTTTCCACACACACCATAGCAGGCATACAACTCATAATACATCTTTTCCACCCCCCATAGCAGGCACACAACTCATAATACATCTTTTCCAACCGCCATATCAGCCATACAACTTATAATACATCTTTTCCAACCGCATAGCTGGCATACAACTAATAATATATCTTTTCCAACCCCCATAGCAAGCCCACAACTCATAATACATCTTTTCCAACCCCAATAGCAGGCACACAACTCATAATACATCTTTTCCAATCACCATAGCAGGCACACAACTAATATTACATCTTTTCCAACCACCATAGCAGGCACACAGCTAATATTACATCTTTTCCAACCCCCATAGCAGGCATACAACCCATAACACATCTTTTCCAACCACCATAGCAGGCACACAGCTAATATTACATCTTTTCCAACCCCCATAGCAGGCACACAACTCATCATACATCTTTTCCAAACCCCATCGCAGGCATACAACTCATAATACATCTTTTCCACACACACCCCATAGCAGGCATACAACTCATAATACATCTTTTCCAACCCCCATAGCAGGCACACAACTCATAATACATCTTTACCAACCCCCATAGCAGGCATACAACTCATAATACATCTTTTCCAATCCCCATAGCAAGCATACAACTCATAATACATCTTTTCCACCCCCCATAGCAGGCACACAACTCATAATAATCTTTTCCAACCGCCATATCAGCCATACAACTTATAATACATCTTTTCCAACCGCATAGCTGGCATACAACTAATAATATATCTTTTCCAACCCCCATAGCAAGCCCACAACTCATAATACATCTTTTCCAACCCCAATAGCAGGCACACAACTCATAATACATCTTTTCCAATCACCATAGCAGGCACACAACTAATATTACATCTTTTCCAACCACCATAGCAGGCACACAGCTAATATTACATCTTTTCCAACCCCCATAGCAGGCATACAACTCATAACACATCTTTTCCAACCACCATAGCAGGCACACAGCTAATATTACATCTTTTCCAACCCCCATAGCAGGCACACAACTCATCATACATCTTTTCCAAACCCCATCGCAGGCATACAACTCATAATACATCTTTTCCACACACACCCCATAGCAGGCATACAACTCATAATACATCTTTTCCAACCCCCATAGCAGGCACACAACTCATAATACATCTTTTCCAACCCCCATAGCAGGCATACAACTCATAATACATCTTTTCCAATCCCCATAGCAAGCACACAACTCATAATACATCTTTTCCACCCCCCATAGCAGGCACACAACTCATAATACATCTTTTCCACACCCCCCCCCCCCCATAGCAAGCACACAACTCATAATACATATTTTCCACCCCCCAAGCAGGCATACAACTCATAATACATGTTTTCCAACCCCCATAGCAGGCACACAACTAATATTACATCTTTTCCAACCACCATAGCAGGCATGCAGCTAATATTACATCTTTTCCAACCCCCATAGCAGCCATACAACTCATAACACATCTTTTCCAACCACCATAGCAGGCACACAGCTAATATTACATCTTTTCCAACCCCCATAGCAGGCACACAACTCATCATACATCTTTTCCAAACCCCATCGCAGGCATACAACTCATAATACATCTTTTCCACACACACCCCATAGCAGGCATACAACTCATAATACATCTTTTCCAACCCCCATAGCAGGCACACAACTCATAATACATCTTTTCCAACCCCCATAGCAGGCATACAACTCATAATGTATCTTTTCCAACCACCATAGCAGGCATCCACTTCATAATACATCTTTTCCAGCCCCCATAGCAAGCACACAACTCATAATACATCTTTTCCACCCCCCCCCCCCCATAGCAGTCACACAACTCATAATACATCTTTTCCACACCCCCCCCCCCCCATAGCAAGCACACAACTCATAATACATATTTTCCACCCCCCAAGCAGGCATACAACTCATAATACATGTTTTCCAACCCCCATTGTAGGCACATAACTCATAATACATCTTTTCCACGAACCCCCCCCCCCCCCCCTTCGCAGGCATACAACTCATAATACGTCTTTTCCAACCCCCATAGCAAGCACACAACTCATAATACATCTTTTCCACACCCCTCCCCATAGCAAGCACGCAACTCATAATACATCTTTTCCACACACACAGACCCCATAGCAGGCATACAACTCATAATACATCTTTTCCAACCCCCATAGCAAGCACACAACTCATAATACATCTTTTTCACACCCTCCCCATAGCAAGCACGCAACTCATAATACATCTTTTCCACACACACAAACCCCATAGCAGCTATACAACTCATAATACATCTTTTCCAACCACCATAGCAGGCAGACAACTCATAAAACATCTTTTCCAACCCCCATAGCAGGTATACAACTCATAATACATCTTTTCCAACCCCCATCGCAGGCATACAACTCATAATACATCTTTTCCAATCCCCATAGCAAGCACACAACTCATAATACATCTTTTCCACACCCCTCCTCATAGCAAGCACGCAACTCATAATACATCTTTTCCACACACACACACCATAGCAGGCATACAACTCATAATACATCTTTTCCAACCGCCATATCAGCCATACAACTTATAATACATCTTTTCCAACCGCATAGCTGGCATACAACTAATAATATATCTTTTCCAACCCCCATAGCAAGCCCACAACTCATAATACATCTTTTCCAACCCCAATAGCAGGCACACAACTCATAATACATCTTTACCACCCCCCCCCCCCCCACCCCCCCCCCCCCCCATCGCAGGCATACAACTCATAATACATCTTTTCCAACCCCCATAGCAGGCACACAACTCATAATACATCTTTTCCACGCACGCACGCACGCACGCACGCAGGCACGCACGCACGCACGCACGCACCCACGCAATCACGCACGCACGCACGCAGGCACGCACGCAAGCGCGCACGCACAGCAGGCATACAACTTCTTCTTTTTCTTTTCGTTCGCTGATCATACCGCCAGTCCTGTAAGTGACTATCGACATGATCATGGGCATACAACTCATAATACATCTTTTCCAACCCCCATAGCAGGCACACAACTCATAATACATCTTTTCCAACCACCATAGCAAGCACACAAGTCATAATACATCTTTTCCAACCCCCATAGCAGCCATACAACTCATAATTCATCTTTTCCAACCGCATAGCTGGCATACAACTAATAATATATCTTTTCCAACCCCCATAGCAAGCACACAACTCATAATACATCTTTTCCAACGACCATAGCAGGCACCCAACTAATATTACATCTTTTCCAACCACCATAGCAGGCATACAACTCATAATACATCTTTTCCCACCACCATAGCAGCCATACAATTCATAATACATCTTTTCCAACCGCATAGCTGGCATACAACTAATAATATATCTTTTCCAACCCCCATAGCAAGCACACAACTCATAATACATCTTTTCCAACCCTTATAGCAAGCCCACACTTGATAATACATCTTTTCCAACCCCCATAGCAGGCACACAACTCATAATATATCTTTTCCAACCACCATAGCAGGCACACAACTAATATTACATCTTTTCCAACCACCATAGCAGGCACACAGCTAATATTACATCTTTTCCAACCCCGATAGCAGGCATACAACTCATAACACATCATTTCCAACCACCATAGCAGGCACACAGCTAATATTACATCTTTTCCAACCCCCATAGCAGGCACACAACTCATAATACATCTTTTCCAACCAGCAATGCAGGCATACAACTCATAATACATCTTTTCCAACTCCCATAGCAGGCATACAACTCATAATACATCTTTTCCAGCCCCCATAGCAAGCACACAACTCATAATACATCTTTTCCAACCACCATAGCAGCCATACAACTCATAATACATCTTTTCCAACCGCATAGCTGGCATACAACTAATAATATATCTTTTCCAACCCCAATAGCAAGCACACAACTCATAATACATCTTTTCCAACCCCCATAGCAAGCCCACAACTCATAATACATCTTTTCCAACCACCATAGCAGGCACACAACTAATATAACATCTTTTCCAACCACCATAGCAGGCACACAGCTGATATTATATCTTTTCCAACCCCCATAGCAGGCATACAACTCATAACACATCTTTTCCAACTACCATAGCAGGCACACAGCTAATATTACATCTTTTCCAACCCCCATAGCAGGCACACAACTCATAATACATCTTTTCCAACCACCATAGCAGGCATACAACTCATCATACATCTTTTCCAACCCCCATAGCAGGCACACAACCCATAATACATCTTTTCCAACCACTATAGCAGGCACCAAACTAACATTACATCTTTTCCCACCACCATAGCAGGCATACAACTCATAATACATCTTTTCCAACCACCATAGCAGGCATACAACTCATAATACATCTTTTCCAACCCCATAGAAAGCACACAACTCATAATACATCTTTTCCACACACACCCCCCCCCCATCGCAGGCATACAACTCATAATACATCTTTTCCACCCCCATAGCAGGAACACAACTCATAATACATCTTTTCCACGAACCCCCACCCCCCCCCCCCCCATTTCGCAGGCATACAACTCATAATACGTCTTTTCCAACCCCCATAGCAAGCACACAACTCATAATACATCTTTTCCACACCCCTCTCCATAGCAAGCACGCAACTCATAATACATCTTTTCCACACACACAGACCCCATAGCAGGCATACAACTCATAATACATCTTTTCCAACCCCCATAGCAAGCACACAACTCATAATACATCTTTTTCACACCCTCCCCATAGCAAGCACGCAACTCATAATACATCTTTTCCACACACACAGACCCCATAGCAGGTACACAACTCATAATACATCTTTTCCATCCACCATAGCAGGCATACAACTCATAATACATCTTTTCCAACCTCCATAGCAGGCATACAACTCATAATACATCTTTTCCAACCCCCATCGCAGGCATACAACTCATAATACATCTTTTCCAATCCACATAGCAAGCACACAACTCATAATACATCTTTTCCACACCCCTCCCCATAGCAAGCACGCAACTCATAATACATCTTTTCCACACACACACCATAGCAGGGATACAACTCATAATACATCTTTTCCAACCCCCATAGCAGGCATACAACTCATAATACATCTTTTCCAACCCCATAGCAGGCATACAACTCATAATACATCTTTTCCAGCCCCCATAGCAAGCACACAACTCATAATACATCTTTTTCCAGCCCCCATAGCAAGCACACAACTCATAATACATCTTTTCCAGCCCCCTTAGCAGGCACACAACTCATAATACATCTTTTCCAACCCCCATAGCAGGCATTCGACTCATAATATATCTTTTCCAACCCCATAGAAAGCACACAACTCATAATACATCTTTTCCACACACACCCCCCCCCCACCCATCGCAGGCATACAACTCATAATAAATCTTTTCCAACCCCCATAGCAGGTATACAACTCATAATACATCTTTTCCAACCCCATAGAAAGCATACAACTCATAATACATCTTTTCCAACCCCATAGAAAGCACACAACTCATAATACATCTTTTCCACACACACCATAGCAGGCATACAACTCATAATACATCTTTTCCACCCCCCATAGCAGACACACAACTCATAATACATCTTTTCCAACCGCCATATCAGCCATACAACTTATAATACATCTTTTCCAACCGCATAGCTGGCATACAACTAATAATATATCTTTTCCAACCCCCATAGCAAGCCCACAACTCATAATACATCTTTTCCAACCCCAATAGCAGGCACACAACTCATAATACATCTTTTCCAATCACCATAGCAGGCACACAACTAATATTACATCTTTTCCAACCACCATAGCAGGCACACAGCTAATATTACATCTTTTCCAACCCCCATAGCAGGCATACAACTCATAACACATCTTTTCCAACCACCATAGCAGGCACACAGCTAATATTACATCTTTTCCAACCCCCATAGCAGGCACACAACTCATCATACATCTTTTCCAAACCCCATCGCAGGCATACAACTCATAATACATCTTTTCCACACACACCCCATAGCAGGCATACAACTCATAATACATCTTTTCCAACCCCCATAGCAGGCACACAACTCATAATACATCTTTACCAACCCCCATAGCAGGCATACAACTCATAATACATCTTTTCCAATCCCCATAGCAAGCATACAACTCATAATACATCTTTTCCACCCCCCATAGCAGGCACACAACTCATAATACATCTTTTCCAACCGCCATATCAGCCATACAACTTATAATACATCTTTTCCAACCGCATAGCTGGCATACAACTAATAATATATCTTTTCCAACCCCCATAGCAAGCCCACAACTCATAATACATCTTTTCCAACCCCAATAGCAGGCACACAACTCATAATACATCTTTTCCAATCACCATAGCAGGCACACAACTAATATTACATCTTTTCCAACCACCATAGCAGGCACACAGCTAATATTACATCTTTTCCAACCCCCATAGCAGGCATACAACTCATAACACATCTTTTCCAACCACCATAGCAGGCACACAGCTAATATTACATCTTTTCCAACCCCCATAGCAGGCACACAACTCATCATACATCTTTTCCAAACCCCATCGCAGGCATACAACTCATAATACATCTTTTCCACACACACCCCATAGCAGGCATACAACTCATAATACATCTTTTCCAACCCCCATAGCAGGCACACAACTCATAATACATCTTTTCCAACCCCCATAGCAGGCATACAACTCATAATACATCTTTTCCAATCCCCATAGCAAGCACACAACTCATAATACATCTTTTCCACCCCCCATAGCAGGCACACAACTCATAATACATCTTTTCCACACACCCCCCCCCCCCCCCATAGCAAGCACACAACTCATAATACATATTTTCCACCCCCCAAGCAGGCATACAACTCATAATACATGTTTTCCAACCCCCATAGCAGGCACACAACTAATATTACATCTTTTCCAACCACCATAGCAGGCATACAGCTAATATTACATCTTTTCCAACCCCCATAGCAGGCATACAACTCATAACACATCTTTTCCAACCACCATAGCAGGCACACAGCTAATATTACATCTTTTCCAACCCCCATAGCAGGCACACAACTCATCATACATCTTTTCCAAACCCCATCGCAGGCATACAACTCATAATACATCTTTTCCACACACACCCCATAGCAGGCATACAACTCATAATACATCTTTTCCAACCCCCATAGCAGGCACACAACTCATAATACATCTTTTCCAACCCCCATAGCAGGCATACAACTCATAATGTATCTTTTCCAACCCCCATAGCAGGCATCCACTTCATAATACATCTTTTCCAGCCCCCATAGCAAGCACACAACTCATAATACATCTTTTCCACCCCCCCCCCCCCCCCCCATAGCAGTCACACAACTCATAATACATCTTTTCCACACCCCCCCCCCCCATAGCAAGCACACAACTCATAATACATATTTTCCACCCCCCAAGCAGGCATACAACTCATAATACATGTTTTCCAACCCCCATTGTAGGCACATAACTCATAATACATCTTTTCCAACCGCCATATCAGCCATACAACTTATAATACATCTTTTCCAACCGCATAGCTGGCATACAACTAATAATATATCTTTTCCAACCCCCATAGCAAGCCCACAACTCATAATACATCTTTTCCAACCCCAATAGCAGGCACACAACTCATAATACATCTTTTCCAATCACCATAGCAGGCACACAACTAATATTACATCTTTTCCAACCACCATAGCAGGCACACAGCTAATATTACATCTTTTCCAACCCCCATAGCAGGCATACAACTCATAACACATCTTTTCCAACCACCATAGCAGGCACACAGCTAATATTACATCTTTTCCAACCCCCATAGCAGGCACACAACTCATCATACATCTTTTCCAAACCCCATCGCAGGCATACAACTCATAATACATCTTTTCCACACACACCCCATAGCAGGCATACAACTCATAATACATCTTTTCCAACCCCCATAGCAGGCACACAACTCATAATACATCTTTTCCAACCCCCATAGCAGGCATACAACTCATAATACATCTTTTCCAATCCCCATAGCAAGCACACAACTCATAATACATCTTTTCCACCCCCCATAGCAGGCACACAACTCATAATACATCTTTTCCACACACCCCCCCCCCCCATAGCAAGCACACAACTCATAATACATATTTTCCACCCCCCAAGCAGGCATACAACTCATAATACATGTTTTCCAACCCCCATAGCAGGCACACAACTAATATTACATCTTTTCCAACCACCATAGCAGGCATACAGCTAATATTACATCTTTTCCAACCCCCATAGCAGGCATACAACTCATAACACATCTTTTCCAACCACCATAGCAGGCACACAGCTAATATTACATCTTTTCCAACCCCCATAGCAGGCACACAACTCATCATACATCTTTTCCAAACCCCATCGCAGGCATACAACTCATAATACATCTTTTCCACACACACCCCATAGCAGGCATACAACTCATAATACATCTTTTCCAACCCCCATAGCAGGCACACAACTCATAATACATCTTTTCCAACCCCCATAGCAGGCATACAACTCATAATGTATCTTTTCCAACCCCCATAGCAGGCATCCACTTCATAATACATCTTTTCCAGCCCCCATAGCAAGCACACAACTCATAATACATCTTTTCCACCCCCCCCCCCCCCCCCATAGCAGTCACACAACTCATAATACATCTTTTCCACACCCCCCCCCCCATAGCAAGCACACAACTCATAATACATATTTTCCACCCCCCAAGCAGGCATACAACTCATAATACATGTTTTCCAACCCCCATTGTAGGCACATAACTCATAATACATCTTTTCCACGAACCCCCCCCCCCCCCCCTTCGCAGGCATACAACTCATAATACGTCTTTTCCAACCCCCATAGCAAGCACACAACTCATAATACATCTTTTCCACACCCCTCCCCATAGCAAGCACGCAACTCCTAATACATCTTTTCCACACACACAGACCCCATAGCAGGCATACAACTCATAATACATCTTTTCCAACCCCCATAGCAAGCACACAACTCATAATACATCTTTTTCACACCCTCCCCATAGCAAGCACGCAACTCATAATACATCTTTTCCACACACACAAACCCCATAGCAGCTATACAACTCATAATACATCTTTTCCAACCACCATAGCAGGCAGACAACTCATAAAACATCTTTTCCAACCCCCATAGCAGGTATACAACTCATAATACATCTTTTCCAACCCCCATCGCAGGCATACAACTCATAATACATCTTTTCCAATCCCCATAGCAAGCACACAACTCATAATACATCTTTTCCACACCCCTCCTCATAGCAAGCACGCAACTCATAATACATCTTTTCCACACACACACACCATAGCAGGCATACAACTCATAATACATCTTTTCCAACCCCATAGCAGGCATACAACTCATAATACATCTTTTCCAGCCCCCATAGCAAGCACACAACTCATAATACATCTTTTCCAGCCCCCATAGCAAGCACATAACTCATAATACATCTTTTCCAACCACCATAGCAGGCACACAACTCATAATACATCTTTTCAAACCCCCATAGCAGGCACACAACTCATAATACATCTTTTCCACGCACGCACTCACGCACGCACGCAGGCACACACGCACGCACGCACGCACGCACGCAATCACGCACGCACGCACGCACGCACGCACGCACGCACGCGCGCACGCACAGCAGGCATACAACTTCTTCTTCTTCTTTTCCTTCGCTGATCATACCGCCAGTCCTGTAAGTGACTATCGACATGATCATAGGCATACAACTCATAATACATCTTTTCCAACCCCCATAGCAGGCACACAACTCATAATACATCTTTTCCAACCCCCATAGCAGGCATACAACTCATAATACATCTATTCCAACCCCCATAGCAGGCACACAACTCATAATACATCTTTTCCACACACCCCCCCATCCCAGGCATACAACTCATAATACATCTTTTCCACCCCCCATAGCAGGCAGACAACTCATAATACATCTTTTCCACACAACCCCCCCCCCAATCGCAGGCATACAACTAATATTACATCTTTTCCAACCAGCATAGCAGGCACACAACTCATAATAAATCTTTTCCAACCCCCATAGCAGGCATTCAACTCATAATACATCTTTTCCAACCCCATAGAAAGCACACAACTCATAATACATCTTTTCCACACACCCCCCCCCACCCATCGCAGGCATACAACTCATAATACATCTTTTCCAACCCCCATAGAAGGCACACAACTCATAATACATCTTTTCCAACCACCATAGCAGGCACACAACTCATAATACATCTTTTCCAACCCCCATAGCAGGCACACAACTCATAATACATCTTTTCCACGCACGCACTCACGCACGCACGCAGGCACGCACGCACGCACGCAATCACGCACGCACGCACGCAGGCACGCACGCACGCACGCACGCACAGCAGGCATACAACTTCTTCTTCTTCTTTTCGTTCGCTGATCATACCGCCAGTCCTGTAAGTGACTATCGACATGATCATAGGCATACAACTCATAATACATCTTTTCCAACCACCATAGCAGGCACACAACTCATAATACATCTTTTCCAACCCCCATAGCAGGCATACAACTCATAATACATCTATTCCAACCCACATAGCAGGCACACAACTCATATTACATCTTTTCCACACACACCCCCGCCCCATCGCAGGCATACAACTCATAATACATCTTTTCCAACCCCCATAGCAGGCACACAACTCATAATACATCTTTCCCAACCCCCATGGCAGGCACACAACTCATAATACATCTTTTCCACACACACCCCCCAATCGCAGGCATACAACTAATATTACATCTTTTCCAACCAGCATAGCAGGCACACAACTCATAATAAATCTTTTCCAACCCCCATGACAGGCATACGACTCATAATACATCATTTCCAACCCCATAGAAAGCACACAACTCATAATACATCTTTTCCACACACACACCCCCCCCCCACCCATCGCAGGCATACAACTCATAATAAATCTTTTCCAACCCCCATAGCAGGCATACAACTCATAATACATCTTTTTCAACCCCATAGAAAGCATACAACTCATAATACATCTTTTCCAACCCCATAGAAAGCACACAACTCATAATACATCTTTTCCACACACACCCCCCCCCACCCATCGCAGGCATACAACTCATAATACATCTTTTCCACCCCCATAGCAGGCACACAACACATAATACATCTTTTCCACACACACGCCCCCACCCCCCCCCCATCGCAGGCATACAACTAATATCACATCTTTTCCAACCACCATAGCAGGCATACAACTCATAATACATCTTTTCCAACCGCCATATCAGCCATACAACTTATAATACATCTTTTCCAACCGCATAGCTGGCATACAACTAATAATATATCTTTTCCAACCCCCATACCAAGAACACAACTCATAATACATCTTTTCCAACCCCCATAGCAGGCACACAACTCATAATACATCTTTTCCAATCACCATAGCAGGCACACAACTAATATTACATCTTCTCCAACCACCATAGCAGGCACACAGCTAATATTACATCTTTTCCAACCCCCATAGCAGGCATACAACTCATAACACATCTTTTCCAACCACCTTAGCAGGCATACAGCTAATATTACATCTTTTCCAACCCCCATAGCAGGCACACAACTCATCATACATCTTTTCCAAACCCCATCGCAGGCATACAACTCATAATACATCTTTTCCACACACACCCCATAGCAGGCATACAACTCATAATACAACTTTTCCAACCCCCATAGCAGGCACACAACTCATCATACATCTTTTCCAACCCCCATAGCAGGCACACAACTCATAATACATGTTTTCCAACCCCCATAGCAGGCAGACAACTCATAATACATCTTTTCCAACCACCATAGCAGGCATACAACTCATAATACATCTTTTCCAACCCCCATATTAGGCATACAACTAATAATATTTCTATTCCAACCGCATAACAAGCACACAACTCATAATACATCTATTCCAACCACCATAACAAGCACACAACTCAAAATACATCTTTTCCAACCGCATAGCTCGCATACAACCAATAATATAACTTTCCCAACCCCCATAGCAAGCACACAACTCATAATACATTTTTTCCAACCCCCATGGCAAGCCCACAACTCATAATACATCTATTCCAACCCCCATAGCAGGCACACAACTAGTAATACATCTTTTACAACCACCATAGCAGGCACACAACTAATATTACATCTTTTCCAACCACCATAGCAGGCACACAGCTAATATTACATCTTTTCCAACCCTCATAGCAGGCATACAACTCATAACACATCTTTTCCAACCACCATAGCAGGCACACAGCTAATATTACATCTTTTCCAACCCCCATAGCAGGCACACAACTCATAATACATCTTTTCCAACCAGCATGGCAGGCACACAACTCATAATACATCTTTTCCAACCCCCATAGCAGGAATACAACTCATAATACATCTTTTCCAACCCCCATAGCAGGCATACAACTCATAATACATCTTTTCCACCCCCATAGCAGGCATACACCTCATAATACATCTTTTCCAGCCCCCATAGCAAGCACACAACTCATAATACATCTTTTCCACACACCCATAGCAGGCACACAACTCATAATACATCTTTTCCACCCCCCCCCCCCCATCGCAGGCATACAACTCATAATACATCTTTTCCAACCACATACCAGGCACACAACTCATAATACATCTTTTCCACACACGCACGCACGCACGCACGCACGCACGCACGCACGCACGCACGCACGCACGCACGCACGCACGCACGCACGCACGCACGGACGCACGCACGCACGCACGCACGCACGCACGCACAGCAGGCATACAACTTCTTCTTCTTCTTTTCGTTCGCTGATCATACCGCCAGTCCTGTAAGTGACTATCGACATGATCATAGGCATACAACTCATAATACATCTTTTCCACCCCCATAGCAGGCACACAACTCATAATACATCTTTTCCAACCCTCATAGCAGGCATACAACTCATAACACATCTTTTCCAACCACCATAGCAGGCACACAGCTAATATTACATCTTTTCCAACCCCCATAGCAGGCACACAACTCATCATACATCTTTTCCAAACCGCATAGCAGGCACACAACTCATAATACATGTTTTCCAACCCCCATAGCAGGCATACAACTCATAATACATCTTTTCCAACCACCATAGCAGGCATACAACTCATAATACATCTTTTCCAACCCCCATGGCAGGCATACAACTAATAATATATCTTTTCCAACCACCATAAAAAGCACACAACTCATAATACATCTATTCCAACCACCATAGCAAGCGCACAACTCATAATACATCTTTTCCAACCCCCACAGCAGGCATACAACTAATATTACATCTTTTCCAACCACCATAGCTGACATACACCTCATAATACATCTTTTCCAACCACCATAGCAGGCACACAGCTAATATTACATCTTTTCCAACCCTCATAGCAGGCATACAACTCATAACACATCTTTTCCAACCACCATAGCAGGCACACAGCTAATATTACATCTTTTCCAACCCCCATAGCAGGCACACAACTCATAATACATCTTTTCCAACCAGCATGGCAGGCACACAACTCATAATACATCTTTTCCAACCCCCATAGCAGGAATACAACTCATAATACATCTTTTCCAACCCCCATAGCAGGCATACAACTCATAATACATCTTTTCCACCCCCATAGCAGGCATACACCTCATAATACATCTTTTCCAGCCCCCATAGCAAGCACACAACTCATAATACATCTTTTCCACACACCCATAGCAGGCACACAACTCATAATACATCTTTTCCACCCCCCCCCCCCCATCGCAGGCATACAACTCATAATACATCTTTTCCAACCACATACCAGGCACACAACTCATAATACATCTTTTCCACACACGCACGCACGCACGCACGCACGCACGCACGCACGCACGCACGCACGCACGCACGCACAGCAGGCATACAACTTCTTCTTCTTCTTTTCGTTCGCTGATCATACCGCCAGTCCTGTAAGTGACTATCGACATGATCATAGGCATACAACTCATAATACATCTTTTCCACCCCCATAGCAGGCACACAACTCATAATACATCTTTTCCAACCCTCATAGCAGGCATACAACTCATAACACATCTTTTCCAACCACCATAGCAGGCACACAGCTAATATTACATCTTTTCCAACCCCCATAGCAGGCACACAACTCATCATACATCTTTTCCAAACCGCATAGCAGGCACACAACTCATAATACATGTTTTCCAACCCCCATAGCAGGCATACAACTCATAATACATCTTTTCCAACCACCATAGCAGGCATACAACTCATAATACATCTTTTCCAACCCCCATGGCAGGCATACAACTAATAATATATCTTTTCCAACCACCATAAAAAGCACACAACTCATAATACATCTATTCCAACCACCATAGCAAGCGCACAACTCATAATACATCTTTTCCAACCCCCATAGCAGGCATACAACTAATATTACATCTTTTCCAACCACCATAGCTGGCATACAGCTAATATTACATCTTTTCCATCCCCCATAGCAGGCATACAACTCATAATACATCTTTTCCAACCACCATAGCAGGCACACAGCTAATATTACATCTTTATTAACCCCCATAGCAGGCATACAACTCATAATACATCTTTTCCAACCACCATAGCAGACACACAGCTAATATTACATCTTTATCAACCCCCATAGCAGGCACACAACTTATAATACATCTTTTCCAGCCCCCATAGCAAGCACACAACTCATAATACATATTTTCCACACCTCCCCCCCCCAAAGCAGGCATACAACTCATAATACATGTTTTCCAACCCCCATAGTAGGCACATAACTCATAATACATCTTTTCCACGAACCCCCCCCCCCTTTCGCAGGCATACAACTCATAATACGTCTTTTCCAACCCCCATAGCAAGCACACAACTCATAATACATCTTTTCCACACCCCTCCCCATAGCAAGCACGCAACTCATAATACATCTTTTCCACACACACACAGACCCCATAGCAGGCATACAACTCATAATACATCTTTTCCAACCCCCATAGCAAGCACACAACTCATAATACATCTTTTTCACACCCCTCCCCATAGCAAGCACGCAACTCATAATACATCTTTTCCACACACACAGACCCCATAGCAGGTACACAACTCATAATACATCTTTTCCTACCACCATAGCAGGCATACAACTCATAATACATCTTTTCCAACCCCCATAGCAGGCATACAACTCATAATACATCTTTTCCAACCCCCATCGCAGGCATACAACTCATAATACATCTTTTCCAATCCCCATAGCAAGCACACAACTCATAATACATCTTTTCCACACCCCTCCCCATAGCAAGCACGCAACTCATAATACATCTTTTCCACACACACACCATAGCAGGCATACAACTCATAACACATCTTTTCCAACCCCCATAGCAGGCATACAACTCATAATACATCTTTTCCAACCCCATAGCAGGCATACAACTCATAATACATCTTTTCCAGCCCCCATAGCAAGCACACAACTCATAATACATCTTTTCCAGCCCCCATAGCAAGCACACAACTCATAATACATCTTTTCCAACCACCATAGCAGGCACACAACTTATAATACATCTTTTCCAACCGCCATAGCAGGCACACAACTCATAATACATCTTTTCCACGCACGCACGCACGCACGCACGCACGCAGGCAGGCACGCACGCAGGCAGGCACACACGCACGCACGCACGCACGCACGCAATCACGCACGCACGCAGGCACGCACGCACGTACGCACGTACGCACGCACAGCAGGCATACAACTTCTTCTTCTTCTTTTCGTTGGCTGATCATACCGCCAGTCCTGTAAGTGACTATCGACAGGATCATAGGCATACAACTCATAATACATCTTTTCCAACCCCCATAGCAGGCACACAACTCATAATACATCTTTTCCACGCACGCACGCACGCACGCACGCACGCACGCACGCACGCACGCACGCACGCACGCACGCACGCACGCACGCACGCACGCACGCACGCACGCACGCACGCACGCACGCAATTACGCACGCAAGCACGCACGCACGCACGCACGCACGCACGCACGCACGCACGCACGCACAGCAGGCATACAACTTCTTCTTCTTCTTTTCGTTGGCTGATCATACCGCCAGTCCTGTAAGTGACTATCGACATGATCATAGGCATACAACTCATAATACATCTTTTCCACCCCCATAGCAGGCACACAACTCATAATACATCTTTTCCAACCCCCATAGCAGGCATACAACTCATAATACATCTTTTCCACCACCCCATAGCAGGCACACAACTCATAATACATCTTTTCCACACACCCCCTCCCCCCCCCCATCGCAGGCATACAACTCATAATACATCTTTTCCACCCCCATAGCAGGCACACAACTCATAATACATCTTTTCCACCCCCCATCGCAGGCATACAACTAATATTACATCTTTTCCAACCAGCATAGCAGGCACACAACTCATAATACATCTTTTCCAACCCCCATAGCAGGCATACAACTCATAATACATCTTTTCCAACCCCCATAGCAGGCATACAACTCATAATACATCTTTTCCACACACACCCCATAGCAGGCATACAACTCATAATACATCTTTTCCAACCCCCATAGCAGTCACACAACTCATAATACATCTTTTCCAACCCCCATAGCAGGCATACAACTCATAATACATCTTTTCCAAACCCCATAGCAGGCATACACCTTATAATACATCTTTTCCATCCCCCATAGCAAGCACACAACTCATAATACATCTTTTCCACCCCCCATAGCAGGCACACAACTCATAATACATCTTTTCCACACACACCCCCCCCCCCATCGCAGGCATACTACTCATAATACATCTTTTCCAACCCCCATAGCAAGCACACAACTCATAATACATCTTTTCCACACCCCTACCCATAGCAAGCACGCAACTCATAATACATCTTTTCCACACACACCATAGCAGGCATACAACTCATAATACATCTTTTCCAACCCGCATAGCAGGCACACAACTCATAATACATCTTTTCCAACCCCCATAGCAGGCATACAACTCATAATACATCTTTTCCAACCCCATGGCAGGCATACAACTCATAATACATCTTTTCCAGCCCCCATAGCAAGCACACAACTCATAATACATCTTTTCCAGCCCCCATAGCAAGCACACAACTCATAATACATCTTTTCCAGCCCCCATAGCAAGCACACAACTCATAATACATCTTTTCCACACCCCTCCCCATAGCAAGCACGCAACTCATAATAAATCTTTTCCACACACACACCATAGCAGGCATACAACTCATAACACATCTTTTCCAACCCCCATAGCAGGCATACAACTCATAATACATCTTTTCCAACCCCATAGCAGGCATACAACTCATAATACATCTTTTCCAGCCCCCATAGCAAGCACACAACTCATAATACATCTTTTCCAGCCCCCATAGCAAGCACACAACTCATAATACATCTTTTCCAACCACCATAGCAGGCACACAACTTATAATACATCTTTTCCAACCGCCATAGCAGGCACACAACTCATAATACATCTTTTCCACGCACGCACGCACGCACGCACGCAGGCAGGCACGCACGCAGGCAGGCACACACGCACGCACGCACGCACGCAATCACGCACGCACGCAGGCACGCACGCACGTACGCACGTACGCACGCACAGCAGGCATACAACTTCTTCTTCTTCTTTTCGTTGGCTGATCATACCGCCAGTCCTGTAAGTGACTATCGACAGGATCATAGGCATACAACTCATAATACATCTTTTCCAACCCCCATAGCAGGCAGACAACTCATAATACATCTTTTCCACGCACGCACGCACGCACGCACGCACGCACGCACGCACGCACGCACGCACGCACGCACGCACGCACGCACGCACGCACGCACGCACGCACGCACGCACGCACGCAATTACGCACGCAAGCACGCACGCACGCACGCACGCACGCACGCACGCACGCACGCACGCACGCACGCACGCACGCACGCACGCACGCACAGCAGGCATACAACTTCTTCTTCTTCTTTTCGTTGGCTGATCATACCGCCAGTCCTGTAAGTGACTATCGACATGATCATAGGCATACAACTCATAATACATCTTTTCCACCCCCATAGCAGGCACACAACTCATAATACATCTTTTCCAACCCCCATAGCAGGCATACAACTCATAATACATCTTTTCCACCACCCCATAGCAGGCACACAACTCATAATACATCTTTTCCACACACCCCCTCCCCCCCCCCCCCATCGCAGGCATACAACTCATAATACATCTTTTCCACCCCCATAGCAGGCACACAACTCATAATACATCTTTTCCACCCCCCATCGCAGGCATACAACTAATATTACATCTTTTCCAACCAGCATAGCAGGCACACAACTCATAATACATCTTTTCCAACCCCCATAGCTGGCATACAACTCATAATACATCTTTTCCAACCCCCATAGCAGGCATACAACTCATAATACATCTTTTCCACACACACCCCATAGCAGGCATACAACTCATAATACATCTTTTCCAACCCCCATAGCAGTCACACAACTCATAATACATCTTTTCCAACCCCCATAGCAGGCATACAACTCATAATACATCTTTTCCAAACCCCATAGCAGGCATACACCTTATAATACATCTTTTCCATCCCCCATAGCAAGCACACAACTCATAATACATCTTTTCCACCCCCCATAGCAGGCACACAACTCATAATACATCTTTTCCACACACCCCCCCCCCCATCGCAGGCATACTACTCATAATACATCTTTTCCAACCCCCATAGCAAGCACACAACTCATAATACATCTTTTCCACACCCCTACCCATAGCAAGCACGCAACTCATAATACATCTTTTCCACACACACCATAGCAGGCATACAACTCATAATACATCTTTTCCAACCCGCATAGCAGGCACACAACTCATAATACATCTTTTCCAACCCCCATAGCAGGCATACAACACATAATACATCTTTTCCAACCCCATGGCAGGCATACAACTCATAATACATCTTTTCCAGCCCCCATAGCAAGCACACAACTCATAATACATCTTTTCCAGCCCCCATAGCAAGCACACAACTCATAATACATCTTTTCCAACCACGATAGCAGGGACACAACTCATAATACATCTTTTCCAACCCCATAGCAGGCACACAACTCATAATACATCTTTTCCACACACGCACGCACGCACGCACGCACGCACGCACGCACGCACGCAGGCAGGCAGGCAGGCACGCACGCACGCACGCACGCACGCACGCACGCACGCACGCACGCACGCAATCACGCACGCACGCAGGCACGCACGCACGTACTCACGCACAGCAGGCATACAACTTCTTCTTCTTCTTTTCGTTCGCTGATCATACCGCCAGTCCTGTAAGTGACTATCGACATCATCATAGGCATACAACTCATAATACATCTTTTCCACCCCGCATAGCAGGCACACAACCCATAATACATCTTTTCCAACCACCATAGCAGGCATACAACTCATAATACATCTTTTCCAACCACCATAGCAGGCACACAACTAATATTACATCTTTTCCAACCACCATAGCTGGCATACACCTCACAATACATCTTTTCCAACCCCCATTGTAGGCACATAACTCATAATACATCTTTTCCACGAACCCCCCCCCCCCCCCCTTCGCAGGCATACAACTCATAATACATCTTTTCCACACACACCCCATAGCAGGCATACAACTCATAATACATCTTTTCCAACCCCCATAGCAGGCACACAACTCATAATACATCTTTTCCATCCCCCATAGCAGGCATACAACTCATAATACATCTTTTCCAAACCCCATAGCAGCCATACACCTTATAATACATCTTTTCCATCCCCCATAGCAAGCACACAACTCATAATACATCTTTTCCATCCCCCATAGCAGGCACACAACTCATAATACATCTTTTCCACCTGCCCCCCACCGCAGGCATACTACTCATAATACATCTTTTCCAACCCCCATAGCAAGCACACAACTCATAATACATCTTTTCCACGCCCTACCCATAGCAAGCACGCAACTCATAATACATCTTTTCCACACACACCATAGCAGGCATACAACTCATAATACATCTTTTCCAACCCGTATAGCAGGCACACAACTCATAATACATCTTTTCCAACCCCCATAGCAGGCATACAACTCATAATACATCTTTTCCAACCCCTTGGCAGGCATACAACTCATAATACATCTTTTCCAGCCCCCATAGCAAGCACACAACTCATAATACATCTTTTCCAGCCCCCATAGCAAGCATACAACTCATAATACATCTTTTCCAACCACGATAGCAGGGACACAACTCATAATACATCTTTTCCAACCCCATAGCAGGCACACAACTCATAATACATCTTTTCCACACACGCACGCACGCACGCACGCACGCAGGCAGGCACGCACGCACGCACGCACGCACGCACGCATGCACGCACGCAATCACGCACGCACGCACGCAGGCACACACGCACGTACGCACGCACAGCAGGCATACAACTTCTTCTTCTTCTTTTCGTTCGCTGATCATACCGCCAGTCCTGTAAGTGACTATCGACATAATCATAGGCATACAACTCATAATACATCTTTTCCACCCCGCATAGCAGGCACACAACCCATAATACATCTTTTCCAACCACCATAGCAGGCATACAACTCATAATACATCTTTTCCAACCACCATAGCAGGCACACAACTTATATTACCTCTTTTCCAACCACCATAGCTGGCATACACCTCACAATACATCTTTTCCAACCCTCATAGTAGGCACATAACTCATAATACATCTTTTCCACGAACCCCCCCCCCCCCCCATTCACAGGCATACAACTCATAATACGTCTTTTGCAACCCCCATAGCAAGCAGACAACTCATAATACATCTTTTCCACACCCCTCCCCATAGCAAGCACGCAACTCATAATACATCTTTTCCACACACACAGACCCCATAGCAGGTACACAACTCATAATACATCTTTTCCAACCACCATAGCAGGCATACAACTCATAATACATCTTTTCCAACCCCCATAGCAGGCATACAACTCATAATACATCTTTTCCAACCCCTAAAGCAGGCATACAACTCATAATACATCTTTTCCAACCCCCATCGCAGGCATACAACTCATAATATATCTTTTCCAATCCCCATAGCAAGCACACAACTCATAATACATCTTTTCCACACGCCTCCCCATAGCAAGCACGCAACTCATAATACATCTTTTCCACACACACACCATAGCAGGCATACAACTCATAATACATCTTTTCCACACACACCCCCCCCCCCCCATCGCAGGCATACAACTCATAATACATCTTTTCCAACCCCCATAGCAAGCACACAACTCATAATACATCTTTTCCACACCCCTCCCCATAGCAAGCACGCAACTCATAATACATCTTTTCCACACACACCATAGCAGGCATACAACTCATAATACATCTTTTCCAACCCCCATAGCAGGCACACAACTCATAATACATCTTTTCCAACCCCCATAGCAGGCATACAACTCATAATACATCTTTTCCAACCCCATGGCAGGCATACAACTCATAATACATCTTTTCCAACCCCCATAGCAGGCACACAACTCATAATACATCTTTTCCACGCACGCACGCACGCACGCACGCAGGCACGCACGCACGCACGCACGCACGCAATCACGCACGCAATCACGCACGCACGCACGCACGCAAGCACGCACGCACGCACGCACGCGCGCACAGCAGGCATACAACTTCTTCTTCTTTTCGTTGGCTGATCATACCGCCAGTCCTGTAAGTGACTATCGACATGATCATAGGCATACAACTCATAATACATCTTTTCCACCCCCATAGCAGGCACACAACTCATAATACATCTTTTCCAACCCCCATAGCAGGCATACAACTCATAATACATCTTATCCACACACACCCCCATCGCAGGCATACAACTCATAATACATCTTTTCCACCCCCATAGCAGGCACACAATTCATAATACATCTTTTCCACCCACCCCCATCGCAGGCATACAACTAATATTACATCTTTTCCAACCAGCATAGCAGGCACACAACTCATAATACATCTTTTCCAACCCCCATAGCAAGCATACAACTCATAATACATCTTTTCCAACCCCCATAGCAGGCATACAACTCATAATACATCTTTTCCACACACACCCCATAGCAGGCATACAACTCATAATACACCTTTTCCAACCCCCATAGCAGGCACACAACTCATAATACATCTTTTCCAACCCCCATAGCAGGCATACAACTCATAATACATCTTTTCCAAACCCCATAGCAGGCATACACCTTATAATACATCTTTTCCATCCCCCATAGCAAGCACACAACTCATAATACATCTTTTCCACCCCCCATAGCAGGCACACAACTCATAATACATCTTTTCCACACACCCCCCCCCATCGCAGGCATACTACTCATAATACATCTTTTCCAACCCCCATAGCAAGCACACAACTCATAATACATCTTTTCCACATCCCTACCCATAGCAAAAACGCAACTCATAATACATCTTTTCCACACACACCATAGCAGGCATACAACTCATAATACATCTTTTCCAACCCGCATAGCAGGCACACAACTCATAATACATCTTCTCCAACCCCCATAGCAGGCATACAACTCATAATACATCTTTTCCAACCCCATGGCAGGCATACAACTCATAATACATCTTTTCCAGCCCCCATAGCAAGCACACAACTCATAATACATCTTTTCCAGCCCCCATAGCAAGCACACAACTCATAATACATCTTTTCCAACCAAGATAGCAGGGACACAACTCATAATACATCTTTTCCAACCCCATAGCAGGCACACAACTCATAATACACCTTTACCACACACGCACGCACGCACGCACGCACGCACGCACGCACGCACGCACGCACGCACGCACGCACGCACGCACGCACGCACGCACGCACGCACGCACGCACGCAGGCACGCACGCACAGCAGGCATACAACTTCTTCTTCTTCTTTTCGTTCGCTGATCATACCGCCAGTCCTGTAAGTGACTATCGACATGATCATAGGCATACAACTCATAATACATCTTTTCCACCCCGCATAGCAAGCACACAACCCATAATACATCTTTTCCAACCACCATAGCAGGCATACAACTCATAATACATCTTTTCCAACCACCATAGCAGGCACACAACTAATATTACATCTTTTCCAACGACCATAGCTGGCATACACCTCATAATACATCTTTTCCAACCCCCATAGTAGGCACATAACTCATAATACATCTTTTCCACGAACCCCCCCCCCCCTCCCCCCCCCCCTTCGCAGGCATACAACTCATAATACATCTTTTCCAACCACCATAGCAGGCACACAACTCATAATACATCTTTTCCAACCACCATAGCAGGCATACAACTCATAATACATCTTTTCCAACCCCCATAGCAGGCATACAACTCATAATACATCTTTTCCAACCCCCATAGCAGGCATACAACTCATAATACATCTTTGCCAACCCCCATCGCAGGCATACAACTCATAATATATCTTTTCCAATCCCCATAGCAAGCACACAACTCATAATACATCTTTTCCACACGCCTCCCCATAGCAAGCACGCAACTCATAATACATCTTTTCCACACACACACCATAGCAGGCATACAACTCATAATACATCTTTTCCAACCCCCATAGCAAGCACACAACTTATAATACATCTTTTCCACACCCCTCCCCATAGCAAGCACGCAACTCATAATATATCTTTTCCACACACACCATAGCAGGCATACAACTCATAATACATCTTTTCCAACCCCCATAGCAGGCACACAACTAATAATACATCTTTTCCAACCCCCATAGCAGGCATACAACTCATAATACATCTTTTCCAAACCCCATAGCAGGCATACACCTTATAATACATCTTTTCCATCCCCCATAGCAAGCACACAACTCATAATACATCTTTTCCACCCCCCATAGCAGGCACACAACTCATAATACATCTTTTCCACATCCCTACCCATAGCAAGCACGCAACTCATAATACATCTTTTCCACACACACACCCCCCCCCATCGCAGGCATACTACTCATAATACATCTTTTCCAACCCCCATAGCAAGCACACAACTCATAATACATCTTTTCCACATCCCTACCCATAGCAAGCACGCAACTCATAATACATCTTTTCCACACACACCATAGCAGGCATACAACTCATAATACATCTTTTCCAACCCCCATAGCAGGCACACAACTCATAATACATCGTTTCCAACCCCCATAGCAGGCACAAAACTCATAATACATCTTTTCCAACCACATGGCAGGCATACAACTCATAATACATCTTTTCCACACACGCACGCACGCACGCATGCACGCACGCATGCACGGCAGGCATACAACTTCTTCTTCTTCTTTTCGTTCGCTGATCATACCGCCAGTCCTGTAAGTGACTATCGACATGATCATAGGCATACAACTCATAATACATCTTTTCCAACCCCCATAGCAGGCACACAACTCATCATACATCTTTTCCAACCCCCATAGCAGGCACACAACTCATAATACATGTTTTCCAACCCCCATAGCAGGCAGACAACTCATAATACATCTTTTCCAACCACCATAGCAGGCATACAACTCATAATACATCTTTTACAACCCCCATATTAGGCATACAACTAATAATATTTCTATTCCAACCCCATAACAAGCTCACAACTCATAATATATCTATTCCAACCAACATAGCAAGCACACAACTCATAATACATCTTTTCCAACCGCATAGCTCGCATACAACTAATAATATGTCTTTGCCAACCCCCATAGCAAGCACACAACTCATAATACATCTATTCCAACCCCCATAGCAGGCACACAACTCGTAATTCGTCTTTTACAACCACCATAGCAGGCACACAACTAATATTACATCTTTTCCAACCACCATAGCAGGCACACAGCTAATATTACATCTTTTCCAACCCTCATAGCAGGCATACAACTCATAACACATCTTTTCCAACCACCATAGCAGGCACACAGCTAATATTACATCTTTTCCAACCCCCATAGCAGGCACACAACTCATAATACATCTTTTCCAACCAGCATGGCAGGCACACAACTCATAATACATCTTTTCCAACCCCCATAGCAGGCATACAACACATAATACATCTTTTCCACCCCCCATAGCAGGCATACACCTCATAATACATCTTTTCCAGCCCCCATAGCAAGCACACAACTCATAATACATCTTTTCCACACACCCATAGCAGGCACACAACTCATAATACCTCTTTTCCACCCCCCACCCCCATCGCAGGCATACAACTCATAATACATCTTTTCCAACAACATAGCAGGCACACAACTCATAATACATCTTTTCCACACACGCACGCACGCACGCACGCACGCACGCACGCACGCACGCACGCACGCACGCACGCACGCACGCACGCACGCACGCACAGCAGGCATACAACTTCTTCTTCTTCTTTTCGTTCGCTGATCATACCGCCAGTCCTGTAAGTGACTATCGACATGATCATAGGCATACAACTCATAATACATCTTTTCCACCCCCATAGCAGGCACACAACTCATAATACATCTTTTCCAACCCTCATAGCAGGCATACAACCCATAACACATCTTTTCCAACCACCATAGCAGGCACACTGCTAATATTACATCTTTTCCACCCCCCCCATAGCAGGCACACAACTCATCATACATCTTTTCCAAACCGCATAGCAGGCACACAACTCATAATACATGTTTTCCAACCCCCATAGCAGGCATACAACTCATAATACATCTTTTCCAACCACCATAGCAGGCATACAACTCATAATACATCTTTTCCAACCCCCATGGCAGGCATACAACTAATAATATATCTTTTCCAACCACCATAAAAAGCACACAACTCATAATACATCTATTCCAACCACCATAGCAAGCGCACAACTCATAATACATCTTTTCCAACCCCCATAGCAGGCATACAACTAATATTACATCTTTTGCAACCACCATAGCTGGCATACACCTCATAATACATCTTTTCCAACCACCATAGCAGCCATACAACTCATAATACATCTTTTCCAGCCGCATAACAGGCATACAACTAATAATATATCCTTTCCAACCCCCAAAGCAAGCACACAACTCATAATACATCTTTTCCAACCCCCATAGCAAGCCCACAAATCATAATACATCTTTTCCAACCCCCATAGCAGGCACACAACTCATAATACATCTTTTGCAACCTCCATAGCAGGCACACAACTAATATTACATCTTTTCCAACCACCATAGCAGGCACACAGCTAATATTACATCTTTTCCATCCCCCATAGCAGGCATACAACTCATAATACATCTTTTCCAACCACCATAGCAGGCACACAGCTAATATTACATCTTTATCAACCCCCATAGCAGGCACACAACTTATAATACATCTTTTCCAACACCCATAGCAGGCATACAACTCATAATACATCTTTTCCAGCCACCATAGCAAGCACACAACTCATAATACATATTTTCCACCCCCCCCCCCCCAAAGCTGGCATACAACTCATAATAAATCTTTTCCAACCCCCATAGCAGGCATACAACACATAATACATCTTTTCCATCCCCCATAGCAGGCATACACCTCATAATACTACTTTTCCAGCCCCCATAGCAAGCACACAACTCATAATACATCTTTTCCACACACCCATAGCAGGCACACAACTCATAATACCTCTTTTCCACCCCCACCCCCATCGCAGGCATACAACTCATAATACATCTTTTCCAACAACATAGCAGGCACACAACTCATAATACATCTTTTCCACACACGCACGCACGCACGCACGCACGCACGCACGCACGCACGCACGCACGCACGCACGCACGCACGCACGCACGCACAGCAGGCATACAACTTCTTCTTCTTCTTTTCGTTCGCTGATCATACCGCCAGTCCTGTAAGTGACTATCGACATGATCATAGGCATACAACTCATAATACATCTTTTCCACCCCTATAGCAGGCACACAACTCATAATACATCTTTTCCAACCCTCATAGCAGGCATACAACTCATAACACATCTTTTCCAACCACCATAGCAGGCACACTGCTAATATTACATCTTTTCCACCCCCCATAGCAGGCACACAACTCATCATACATCTTTTCCAAACCGCATAGCAGGCACACAACTCATAATACATGTTTTCCAACCCCCATAGCAGGCATACAACTCATAATACATCTTTTCCAACCACCATAGCAGGCATACAACTCATAATACATCTTTTCCAACCCCCATGGCAGGCATACAACTAATAATATATCTTTTCCAACCACCATAAAAAGCACACAACTCATAATACATCTATTCCAACCACCATAGCAAGCGCACAACTCATAATACATCTTTTCCAACCCCCATAGCAGGCATACAACTAATATTACATCTTTTCCAACCACCATAGCTGGCATACACCTCATAATACATCTTTTCCAACCACCATAGCAGCCATACAACTCATAATACATCTTTTCCAGCCGCATAACAGGCATACAACTAATAATATATCCTTTCCAACCCCCAAAGCAAGCACACAACTCATAATACATCTTTTCCAACCCCCATAGCAAGCCCACAAATCATAATACATCTTTTCCAACCCCCATAGCAGGCACACAACTCATAATACATCTTTTGCAACCACCATAGCAGGCACACAACTAATATTACATCTTTTCCAACCACCATAGCAGGCACACAGCTAATATTACATCTTTTCCATCCCCCATAGCAGGCACACAACTTATAATACATCTTTTCCAACACCCATAGCAGGCATACAACTCATAATACATCTTTTCCAGCCACCATAGCAAGCACACAACTCATAATACATATTTTCCACCACCCCCCCCCCCCAAAGCAGGCATACAATTCATAATACATGTTTTCCAACCCCCATAGTAGGCACACAACTCATAATACATCTTTTCCACGAAACCCCCCCCCCCTTCCCTTCGCAGGCATACAACTCATAATACGTCTTTTCCAACCCCCATAGCAAGCACACAACTCATAATACATCTTTCCCACACCCCTCCCCATAGCAAGCACGCAACTCATAATACATCTTTTCCACACACACAGACCCCATAGCAGACATACAACTCATAATACATCTTTTCCAACCCCCATAGCAAGCACACAACTCATAATACATCTTTTTCACACCCCTCCCCATAGCAAGCACGCAACTCATAATACATCTTTTCCACACACACAGACCCCATAGCAGGTACACAACTCATAATACATCTTTTCCAACCACCATAGCAGGCATACAACTCATAATACATCTTTTCCAACCCCCATAGCAGGCATACAACTCATAATACATCTTTTCCAACCCCCATCGCAGGCATACAACTCATAATACATCTTTTCCAATCCCTATAGCAAGCACACAACTCATAATACATCTTTTCCACACCCCTCCCCATAGCAAGCACGCAACTCATAATACATCTTTTCCACACACACACCATAGCAGGCATACAACTCATAACACATCTTTTCCAACCCCCATAGCAGGCATACAACTCATAATACATCTTTTCCAACCCCATAGCAGGCATACAACTCATAATACATCTTTTCCAGCCCCCATAGCAAGCACACAACTCATAATACATCTTTTCCAGCCCCCATAGCAAGCACACAACTCATAATACATCTTTTCCAACCACAATAGCAGGTACACAACTCATAATACATCTTTCCCAACCGCCATAGCAGGCACACAACTCATAATACATCTTTTACACGCACGCACGCAGGCAGGCACGCACGCAGGCAGGCACGCACGCAGACAGGCACGCACGCACGCACGCACGCAATCACGCACGCAGGCAGGCACGCACGCACGTACGCACGTACGCACGCACAGCAGGCATACAACTTCTTCTTCTTATTTTCGTTCATGATCATACCGCCAGTCCTGTAAGTCACTATCGACATGATCATACGCATACAACTCATAATACATCTTTTCCACCCCGCATAGCAGGCACACAACCCATAATACATCTTTTCCAACCACCATAGCAGGCATACAACTCATAATACATCTTTTCCAACCACTATAGCAGGCACACAACTAATATTACATCTTTTCCAACCACCATAGCTGGCATACACCTCATAATACATCTTTTCCAACCCCCATAGTAGTCACATAACTCATAATACATCTTTTCAACGAACCCCCCCCCCCCCCCCCCTTCGCAGGCATACAACTCATAATACATCTTTTCCAACCCCCATAGCAAGCACACAACTCATAATACATCTTTTCCACACCCCTCCCCATAGCAAGCACGCAACTCATAATACATCTTTTCCACACACACAGACCCCATAGCAGGTACACAACTCATAATACATCTTTTCCAACCACCATACCAGGTATACAACTCATAATACATCTTTTCCAACCCCATAGCAGGCATACAACTCATAATACATTTTTTCCAATCCCCATAGCAAGCACACAACTCATAATACATCTTTTCCACACGCCTCCCCATAGCAAGCACGCAACTCATAATACATCTTTTCCACACACACACCATAGCAGGCATACAACTCATAATACATCTTTTCCAACACCCATAGCAGGCATACAACTCATAATACATCTTTTTCAACCCCATAGCAAGCACACAACTCATAATACATCTTTTCCAGCCCCCATAGCAGGCACAAAACTCATAAAACATCTTTTCCATCCACCATAGCAAGCACACAACTCATAATACATCTTTTCCAGCCCCAATAGCAGGCACACAACTCATAATACATCTTTTCCAACCCCCATAGCAGGCACACAACTCATAATACATCTTTTCCACGCACGCACGCACGCACGCACGCAATCACGCACGCAATCACGCACGCACGCACGCAAGCACGCACGCACGCACGCACGCACGCACGCACAGCAGGCATACAACTTCTTCTTCTTCTTTTCGTTGTCTGATCATACCGCCAGTCCTGTAAGTGACTATCGAGATGATCATAGGCATACAACTCATAATACATCTTTTCCACCCCCATAGCAGGCACACAACTCATAATACATCTTTTCCAACCCCCATAGCAGGCATACAACTCATAATACATCTTTTCCACCCTCCATAGCAGGCACACAACTCATAATACATCTTTTCCACACACCACCCCCCCCATCGCAGGCATACAACTCATAATACATCTTTTCCACCCCATAGCAGGCACACAACTCATAATACATCTTTTCCACCACCCCCCCCCCCATCGCAGGCATACAACTAATATTACATCTTTTCCAACCAGCATAGCAGGCACACAACTCATAATACATATTTTCCAACCCCCATAGCAGGCATACAACTCATAATACATCTTTTCCAACCCCCATAGCAGGCATACAACTCATAATACATCTTTTCCACACACACCCCATAGCAGGCATACAACTCATAATACATCTTTTCCAACCCCCATAGCAGGCACACAACTCATAATACATCTTTTCCAACCCCCATAGCAGGCATACAACTCATAATACATCTTTTCCAAACCCCATAGCAGGCATACACCTTATAATACATCTTTTCCATCCCCCATAGCAAGCACACAACTCATAATACATCTTTTCCACCCCCCATAGCAGGCACACAACTCATAATACATCTTTTCCACACACACACACCCCCCCCCCCCCCTCCATCGCAGGCATACTACTCATAATACATCTTTTCCAACCCCCATAGCAAGCACACAACTCATAATACATCTTTTCCACACCCCTACCCATAACAAGCACGCAACTCATAATACATCTTTTCCACACACACCATAGCAGGCATACAACTCATAATACATCTTTTCCAACCCCCATAGCAGGCATACAACTCATAATACATCTTTTCCAACCCCATGGCAGGCATACAACTCATAATACATCTTTTCCAGCCCCCATAGCAAGCACACAACTCATAATACATCTTTTCCAGCCCCCATAGCAAGCACACAACTCATAATACATCTTTTCCAACCACGATAGCAGGGACACAACTCATAATACATCTTTTCCAACCCCATAGCAGGCACACAACTCATAATACATCTTTTCCACACACGCACGCACGCACGCACGCACGCAGGCAGGCAGGCTGGCACGCACGCACGCACGCACGCACGCAAGCACGCACGCACGCAGGCACGCACGCACGTACGCACGCACAGCAGGCATACAACTTCTTCTTCTTCTTTTCGTTCGCTGATCATACCGCCAGTCCTGTAAGTGACTATCGACATGATCATAGGCATACAACTCATATTACATCTTTTCCACCCCGCATAGCAGGCACACAACCCATAATACATCTTTTCCAACCACCATAGCAGGCATACAACTCATAATACATCTTTTCCAACCACCATAGCAGGCACACAACTAATATTACATCTTTTCCAACCACCATAGCTGGCATACACCTCAAAATACATCTTTTCCAACCCCCATAGTAGGCACATAACTCATAATACATCTTTTCCACGAACCCCCCCCCCCCCCCCCCCTTCGCAGGCATACAACTCATAATACGTCTTTTCCAACCCCCATAGCAAGCAGACAACTCATAATACATCTTTTCCACACCCCTCCCCATAGCAAGCACGCAACTCATAATACATCTTTTCCACACACACAGACCCCATAGCAGGTACACAACTCATAATACATCTTTTCCACGAAACCCCCCCCCCCCTTCCCTTCGCAGGCATACAACTCATAATACGTCTTTTCCAACCCCCATAGCAAGCACACAACTCATAATACATCTTTCCCACACCCCTCCCCATAGCAAGCACGCAACTCATAATACATCTTTTCCACACACACAGACCCCATAGCAGACATACAACTCATAATACATCTTTTCCAACCCCCATAGCAAGCACACAACTCATAATACATCTTTTTCACACCCCTCCCCATAGCAAGCACGCAACTCATAATACATCTTTTCCACACACACAGACCCCATAGCAGGTACACAACTCATAATACATCTTTTCCAACCACCATAGCAGGCATACAACTCATAATACATCTTTTCCAACCCCCATAGCAGGCATACAACTCATAATACATCTTTTCCAACCCCCATCGCAGGCATACAACTCATAATACATCTTTTCCAATCCCTATAGCAAGCACACAACTCATAATACATCTTTTCCACACCCCTCCCCATAGCAAGCACGCAACTCATAATACATCTTTTCCACACACACACCATAGCAGGCATACAACTCATAACACATCTTTTCCAACCCCCATAGCAGGCATACAACTCATAATACATCTTTTCCAACCCCATAGCAGGCATACAACTCATAATACATCTTTTCAAGCCCCCATAGCAAGCACACAACTCATAATACATCTTTTCCAGCCCCCATAGCAAGCACACAACTCATAATACATCTTTTCCAACCACAATAGCAGGTACACAACTCATAATACATCTTTCCCAACCGCCATAGCAGGCACACAACTCATAATACATCTTTTACACGCACGCACGCAGGCAGGCACGCACGCAGGCAGGCACGCACGCAGACAGGCACGCACGCACGCACGCAATCACGCACGCAGGCAGGCACGCACGCACGTACGCACGTACGCACGCACAGCAGGCATACAACTTCTTCTTCTTCTTTTCGTTCATGATCATACCGCCAGTCCTGTAAGTCACTATCGACATGATCATACGCATACAACTCATAATACATCTTTTCCACCCCGCATTGCAGGCACACAACCCATAATACATCTTTTCCAACCACCATAGCAGGCATACAACTCATAATACATCTTTTCCAACCACTATAGCAGGCACACAACTAATATTACATCTTTTCCAACCACCATAGCTGGCATACACCTCATAATACATCTTTTCCAACCCCCATAGTAGTCACATAACTCATAATACATCTTTTCAACGAACCCCCCCACCCCCCCTTCGCAGGCATACAACTCATAATACATCTTTTCCAACCCCCATAGCAAGCACACAACTCATAATACATCTTTTCCACACCCCTCCCCATAGCAAGCACGCAACTCATAATACATCTTTTCCACACACACAGACCCCATAGCAGGTACACAACTCATAATACATCTTTTCCAACCACCATACCAGGTATACAACTCATAATACATCTTTTCCAACCCCATAGCAGGCATACAACTCATAATACATTTTTTCCAATCCCCATAGCAAGCACACAACTCATAATACATCTTTTCCACACGCCTCCCCATAGCAAGCACGCAACTCATAATACATCTTTTCCACACACACACCATAGCAGGCATACAACTCATAATACATCTTTTCCAACACCCATAGCAGGCATACAACTCATAATACATCTTTTTCAACCCCATAGCAAGCACACAACTCATAATACATCTTTTCCAGCCCCCATAGCAGGCACAAAACTCATAAAACATCTTTTCCATCCACCATAGCAAGCACACAACTCATAATACATCTTTTCCAGCCCCAATAGCAGGCACACAACTCATAATACATCTTTTCCAACCCCCATAGCAGGCACACAACTCATAATACATCTTTTCCACGCACGCACGCACGCACGCACGCACGCACGCAATCACGCACGCAATCACGCACACACGCACGCAAGCACGCACGCACGCACGCACGCACGCACGCACGCACAGCAGGCATACAACTTCTTCTTCTTCTTTTCGTTGTCTGATCATACCGCCAGTCCTGTAAGTGACTATCGACATGATCATAGGCATACAACTCATAATACATCTTTTCCACCCCCATAGCAGGCACACAACTCATAATACATCTTTTCCAACCCCCATAGCAGGCATACAACTCATAATACATCTTTTCCACCCTCCATAGCAGGCACACAACTCATAATACATCTTTTCCACACACCACCCCCCCCCCCCATCGCAGGCATACAACTCATAATACATCTTTTCCACCCCCATAGCAGGCACACAACTCATAATACATCTTTTCCACGCACGCACGCACGCACGCACGCAATCACGCACGCAATCACGCACGCACGCACGCACGCAAGCACGCACGCACGCACGCACGCACGCACGCACGCACGCACAGCAGGCATACAACTTCTTCTTCTTCTTTTCGTTGTCTGATCATACCGCCAGTCCTGTAAGTGACTATCGACATGATCATAGGCATACAACTCATAATACATCTTTTCCACCCCCATAGCAGGCACACAACTCATAATACATCTTTTCCAACCCCCATAGCAGGCATACAACTCATAATACATCTTTTCCACCCTCCATAACAGGCACACAACTCATAATACATCTTTTCCACACACCACCCCCCCCCCCCCCATCGCAGGCATACAACTCATAATACATCTTTTCCACCCCCATAGCAGGCACACAACTCATAATACATCTTTTCCACCACCCCCCCCCCATCGCAGGCATACAACTAATATTACATCTTTTCCAACCAGCATAGCAGGCACACAACTCATAATACATATTTTCCAACCCCCATAGCAGGCATACAACTCATAATACATCTTTTCCAACCCCCATAGCAGGCATACAACTCATAATACATCTTTTCCACACACACCCCATAGCAGGCATACAACTCATAATACATCTTTTCCAACCCCCATAGCAGGCACACAACTCATAATACATCTTTTCCAACCCCCATAGCAGGCATACAACTCATAATACATCTTTTCCAAACCCCATAGCAGGCATACACCTTATAATACATCTTTTCCATCCCCCATAGCAAGCACACAACTCATAATACATCTTTTCCACCCCCCATAGCAGGCACACAACTCATAATACATCTTTTCCACACACACACCCCCCCCCCCCTCCATCGCAGGCATACTACTCATAATACATCTTTTCCAACCCCCATAGCAAGCACACAACTCATAATACATCTTTTCCACACCCCTACCCATAACAAGCACGCAACTCATAATACATCTTTTCCACACACACCATAGCAGGCATACAACTCATAATACATCTTTTCCAACCCCCATAGCAGGCATACAACTCATAATACATCTTTTCCAACCCCATGGCAGGCATACAACTCATAATACATCTTTTCCAGCCCCCATAGCAAGCACACAACTCATAATACATCTTTTCCAGCCCCCATAGCAAGCACACAACTCATAATACATCTTTTCCAACCACGATAGCAGGGACACAACTCATAATACATCTTTTCCAACCCCATAGCAGGCACACAACTCATAATACATCTTTTCCACACACGCACGCACGCACGCACGCACGCAGGCAGGCAGGCAGGCACGCACGCACGCACGCACGCACGCACGCAAGCACGCACGCACGCAGGCACGCACGCACGTACGCACGCACAGCAGGCATACAACTTCTTCTTCTTCTTTTCGTTCGCTGATCATACCGCCAGTCCTGTAAGTGACTATCGACATGATCATAGGCATACAACTCATATTACATCTTTTCCACCCCGCATAGCAGGCACACAACCCATAATACATCTTTTCCAACCACCATAGCAGGCATACAACTCATAATACATCTTTTCCAACCACCATAGCAGGCACACAACTAATATTACATCTTTTCCAACCACCATAGCTGGCATACACCTCAAAATACATCTTTTCCAACCCCCATAGTAGGCACATAACTCATAATACATCTTTTCCACGAACCCCCCCCCCCCCCCTTCGCAGGCATACAACTCATAATACGTCTTTTCCAACCCCCATAGCAAGCAGACAACTCATAATACATCTTTTCCACACCCCTCCCCATAGCAAGCACGCAACTCATAATACATCTTTTCCACACACACAGACCCCATAGCAGGTACACAACTCATAATACATCTTTTCCAACCACCATAGCAGGCATACAACTCATAATACATCTTTTCCAACCCCCATAGCAGGCATACAACTCATAATACATCTTTTCCAACCCCCATAGCAGGCATACAACTCATAATACATCTTTTCCAACCCCCATCGCAGGCATACAACTCATAATATATCTTTTCCAATCCCCATAGCAAGCACACAACTCATAATACATCTTTTCCACACGCCTCCCCATAGCAAGCACGCAACTCATAATACATCTTTTCCACACACACACCATAGCAGGCATACAACTCATAATACATCTTTTCCACCCCCCCCCCCCATTGCAGGCATACAACTCATAATACATCTTTTCCAACCCCCATAGCAAGCACACAACTCATAATACATCTTTTCCACACCCCTCCCCATAGCAAGCACGCAACTCATAATACATCTTTTCCACACACACCATAGCAGGCATACAACTCATAATACATCTTTTCCAACCCCCATAGCAGGCACACAACTCATAATACATCTTTTCCAACCCCCATAGCAGGCATACAACTCATAATACATCTTTTCCAACCCCATGGCAGGCATACAACTCATAATACATCTTTTCCAACCCCCATAGCAGGCACACAACTCATAATACATCTTTTCCACGCACGCACGCACCCACGCACGCAGACTCGCACGCACGCACGCACGCACGCACGCACGCAATCACGCACGCAATCACGCATGCACGCACGCACGCAAGCATGCACGCACGCAAGCACGCACGCACAGCAGGCATACAACTTCTTCTTCTTCTTTTCGTTGGCTGATCATACCGCCAGTCCTGTAAGTGACTATCGACATGATCATAGGCATACAACTCATAATACATCTTTTCCAACCCCCATAGCAGGCATACAACTCATAATACATCTTTTCCACCCCCCCCCCATAGCAGGCACACAACTCATAATACATCTTTTCCACACACCCCCCCCCCATCGCAGGCATACAACTCATAATACATCTTTTCCACACCCATAGCAGGCACACAACTCATAATACATCTTTTCCACCACCCCCATCGCAGGCATACAACTAATATTACATCTTTTCCAACCAGCATAGCAAGCACACAACTCATAATACATCTTTTCCAACCACGATAGCAGGGACACAACTCATAATACATCTTTTCCAACCCCATAGCAGGCACACAACTCATAATACATCTTTTCCACACACGCACGCACGCACGCACGCACGCAGGCAGGCAGGCAGGCACGCACGCACGCACGCACGCACGCACGCACGCAAGCACGCACGCACGCAGGCACGCACGCACGTACGCACGCACAGCAGGCATACAACTTCTTCTTCTTCTTTTCGTTCGCTGATCATACCGCCAGTCCTGTAAGTGACTATCGACATGATCATAGGCATACAACTCATATTACATCTTTTCCACCCCGCATAGCAGGCACACAACCCATAATACATCTTTTCCAACCACCATAGCAGGCATACAACTCATAATACATCTTTTCCAACCACCATAGCAGGCACACAACTAATATTACATCTTTTCCAACCACCATAGCTGGCATACACCTCAAAATACATCTTTTCCAACCCCCATAGTAGGCACATAACTCATAATACATCTTTTCCACGAACCCCCCCCCCCCCCCCCCCCCCCCCCCCCCCCCCTTCGCAGGCATACAACTCATAATACGTCTTTTCCAACCCCCATAGCAAGCAGACAACTCATAATACATCTTTTCCACACCCCTCCCCATAGCAAGCACGCAACTCATAATACATCTTTTCCACACACACAGACCCCATAGCAGGTACACAACTCATAATACATCTTTTCCAACCACCATAGCAGGCATACAACTCATAATACATCTTTTCCAACCCCCATAGCAGGCATACAACTCATAATACATCTTTTCCAACCCCCATAGCAGGCATACAACTCATAATACATCTTTTCCAACCCCCATCGCAGGCATACAACTCATAATATATCTTTTCCAATCCCCATAGCAAGCACACAACTCATAATACATCTTTTCCACACGCCTCCCCATAGCAAGCACGCAACTCATAATACATCTTTTCCACACACACACCATAGCAGGCATACAACTCATAATACATCTTTTCCACCCCCCCCCCATTGCAGGCATACAACTCATAATACATCTTTTCCAACCCCCATAGCAAGCACACAACTCATAATACATCTTTTCCACACCCCTCCCCATAGCAAGCACGCAACTCATAATACATCTTTTCCACACACACCATAGCAGGCATACAACTCATAATACATCTTTTCCAACCCCCATAGCAGGCACACAACTCATAATACATCTTTTCCAACCCCCATAGCAGGCATACAACTCATAATACATCTTTTCCAACCCCATGGCAGGCATACAACTCATAATACATCTTTTCCAACCCCCATAGCAGGCACACAACTCATAATACATCTTTTCCACGCACGCACGCACCCACGCACGCAGACTCGCACGCACGCACGCACGCACGCACGCACGCACGCAATCACGCACGCAATCACGCATGCACGCACGCACGCAAGCATGCACGCACGCAAGCACGCACGCACAGCAGGCATACAACTTCTTCTTCTTCTTTTCGTTGGCTGATCATACCGCCAGTCCTGTAAGTGACTATCGACATGATCATAGGCATACAACTCATAATACATCTTTTCCAACCCCCATAGCAGGCATACAACTCATAATACATCTTTTCCACCCCCCCCCCCCCATAGCAGGCACACAACTCATAATACATCTTTTCCACACACCCCCCCCCATCGCAGGCATACAACTCATAATACATCTTTTCCACACCCATAGCAGGCACACAACTCATAATACATCTTTTCCACCACCCCCATCGCAGGCATACAACTAATATTACATCTTTTCCAACCAGCATAGCAGGCACACAACTCATAATACATCTTTTCCAATCCCCATAGCAGGCATACAACTCATGATACATCTTTTCCACACACACCATAGCAGGCATACAACTCATAATACATCTTTTCCACACACACCCCATAGCAGGCATACAACTCATAATACATCTTTTCCAACCCCCATAGCAGGCACACAACTCATAATACATCTTTTCCAACCCCCATAGCAGGCATACAACTCATAATACATCTTTTCCAAACCCCATAGCAGGTAAACACCTTATAATACATCTTTTCCATCCCCCATAGCAAGCACACAACTCATAATACATCTTTTCCACCCCCCATAGCAGGCACACAACTCATAATACATCTTTTCCACACACCCCCCCCCCCCACCATCGCAGGCATACTACTCATAATACATCTTTTCCAACCCCCATAGCAAGCACACAACTCATAATACATCTTTTCCACATCCCTACCCATAGCAAGCACGCAACTCATAATACATCTTTTCCACACACACCATAGCAGGCATACAACTCATAATACATCTTTTCCAACCCGCATAGCAGGCACACAACTCATAATACATCTTTTCCAACCCCCATAGCAGGCATACAACTCATAATACATCTTTTCCAACCCCATGGCAGGCATACAACTCATAATACATCTTTTCCAGCCCCCATATCAAGCACACAACTCATAATACATCTTTTCCAGCCCCCATAGCAAGCACACAACTCATAATACATCTTTTCCAACCACGATAGCAGGGACACAACTCATAATACATCTTTTCCAACCCCATAGCAGGCACACAACTCATAATACATCTTTACCACACACGCACGCACGCACGCACGCACGCACGCACGCACGCACGTACGCACGTACGCACGCACGCACGCACGCACGCACACAGGCACGCACGCACGCACGCACGCACGCAATCACGCACGCACGCAGGCACGCACGCACGTACGCACGCACAGCAGGCATACAACTTCTTCTTCTTCTTTTCGTTCGCTGATCATACCGCCAGTCCTGTAAGTGACTATCGACATGATCATAGGCATACAACTCATAATACATCTTTACCACCCCTCATAGCAGGCACACAACCCATAATACATCTTTTCCAACCACCATAGCAGGCATACAACTCATAATACATCTTTTCCAACCACCATAGCAGGCACACAACTAATATTACATCTTTTCCAACCACCATAGCTGGCATACACCTCATAATACATCTTTTCCAACCCCCATAGTAGGCACATAACTCATAATACATCTTTTCCAACATCCATAACAAGCACACAACTCATAATACATCTATTCCAACCACCATAGCAAGCACACAACTCATAATACATCTTTTCCAATCCGCATAGCAGGCACACAACCCATAATACATCTTTTCCAACCACCATAGCAGGCATACAACTCATAATACATCTTTTCCAACCACCATAGCAGGCATACAACTCATAATACGTCTTTTCCAACCCCCATAGCAAGCAGACAACTCATAATATATCTTGTCCACACCCCTCCCCATAGCAAGCACGCAACTCATAATACATCTTTTCCACACACACAGACCCCATAGCAGGTACACAACTCATAATACATCTTTTCCAACCACCATAGCAGGCATACAACTGATAATACATCTTTTTCACACCCCTCCCCATAGCAGGCATACAACTCATAATACATCTTTTCCAACCCCCATAGCAGGCATACAACTCATAATACATCTTTTCCAACCCCCATCGCAGGCATACAACTCATAATATATCTTTTCCAATCCCCATAGCAGGCACACAACTCATAATACATCTTTTCCACACGCCTCCCCATAGCAAGCACGCAACTCATAATACATCTTTTCCACACACACACCATAGCAGGCATACAACTCATAATACATCTTTTCTACACCCCCCCCCCATCGCAGGCATACAACTCATAATACATCTTTTCCAACCCCCATAGCAAGCACACAACTCATAATACATCTTTTCCACACCCCTCCCCATAGCAAGCACGCAACTCATAATACATCTTTTCCACACACACCATAGCAGGCATACAACTCATAATACATCTTTTCCAACCCCCATAGCAGGCACACAACTCATAATACATCTTTTCCAAACCCCATAGCAGGCATACACCTTATAATACATCTTTTCCATCCCCCATAGCAAGCACACAACTCATAATACATCTTTTCCACCCCCATAGCAGGCACACAACTCATAATACATCTTTTCCACACACACCCCCCATCGCAGGCATACTACTCATAATACATCTTTTCCAACCCCCATAGCAAGCACACAACTCATAATACATCTTTTCCATATCCCTACCCATAGCAAGCACGCAACTCATAATACATCTTTTCCACACACACCATAGCAGGCATACAACTCATAATACATCTTTTCCAACCCGCATAGCAGGCACACAACTTATAATACATCTTTTCCAACCCCCATAGCAGGCATACAACTCATAATACATCTTTTCCAACCCCATGGCAGGCATACAACTCATAATACATCTTTTCCAGCCCCCATAGCAAGCACATAACTCATAATACATCTTTTCCAGCCCCCATAGCAAGCACACAACTCATAATACATCTTTTCCAACCACGATAGCAGGGACACAACTCATAATACATCTTTTCCAACCCCATAGCAGGCACACAACTCATAATACATTCTTTCCACGCACGCACGCACGCACGCACGCACGCATGCACGCACGCACGCACGCACGCACGCACGCACGCACGCAAGCACGCACGCAGGCAGGCACGCACGCACGCACGCACGCACGCACGCAATCACGCACGCACGCAGGCACGCACGCACGTACGCACGCACAGCAGGCATACAACTTCTTCTTCTTCTTTTCGTTCGCTGATCATACCGCCAGTCCTGTAAGTGACTATCGACATGATCATAGGCATACAACTCATAATACAACTTTTCAACCCCGCATAGCAGGCACACAACCCATAATACATCTTTTCCAACCACCATAGCTGGCATACACCTCATAATACATCTTTTCCAACCCCCATAGTAGGCACATAACTCATAATACATCTTTTCCAACCACGATAGCAGGCATACAACTCATAATACATCTTTTCCAGCCCCCATAGCAAGCACACAACTCATAATACGTCTTTTCCAACCCCCAAAGCAATCAGACAACTCATAATACATCTTTTCCAACCACGATAGCAGGCACACAACTCATAATACATCTTTTCCACACACACAGACCCCATAGCAGGTACACAACTCATAATACATCTTTTCCAACCACCATAGCAGGCATACAACTCATAATACATCTTTTCCAACCCCCATAGCAGGCATACAACTCATAATACATCTTTTCCAACCCCCATAGCAGGCATACAACTCATAATACATCTTTTCCATCCCCCATCGCAGGCATACAACTCATAATATATCTTTTCCAATCCCCATAGCAAGCACACAACTCATAATACATCTTTTCCACACGCCTCCCCATAGCAAGCACGCAACTCATAATACATCTTTTCCACACACACACCATAGCAGGCATACAACTCATAATATATCTTTTCCACCCCCCCCCCATCGCAGGCATACAACTCATAATACATCTTTTCCAACCCCCATAGCAAGCACACAACTCATAATACATCTTTTCCACACCCCTCCCCATAGCAAGCACGCAACTCATAATACATCTTTTCCACACACACCATGGCAGGCATACAACTCATAATACATCTTTTCCAACCCCCATAGCAGGCACACAACTCATAATACATCTTTTCCAACCCCCATAGCAGGCATACAACTCATAATACATCTTTTCCAACCCCATGGCAGGCATACAACTCATAATACATCTTTTCCAGCCCCCATAGCAAGCACACAACTCATAATACATCTTTTCCAACCACGATAGCAGGCACACAACTCATAATACATCTTTTCCAACCCCATAGCAGGCACACAACTCATAATACATCTTTTCCACACACGCACGCACGCACGCACGCACGCACGCACGCACGCACGCACGCACGCACGCACTGCAGGCATACACCTTCTTCTTCTTCTTTTCTTTCGCTGATCATACCGCCAGTCCTGTAAGTGACTATCGACATGATCATAGGCATACAACTCATAATACATCTTTTCCAACCACCATAGCAGGCATACAACTCATAATACATCTTTTCCAACCCCCATAGCAGGCATACAACTAATAATATATCTTTTCCAACCCCCATAACAAGCACACAACTCATAATACATCTATTCCAACCACCATAGCAAGCACACAACTCATAATACATCTTTTGCACACCCCTCCCCATAGCAAGCACGCAACTCATAATACATCTTTTCCACACACACAGACCCCATATCAGGCATACAACTCATAATACATCTTTTCCAACCCCCATTGCAAGCACACAACTCATAATACATCTTTTTCACACCCCTCCCAATAGCAAGCACGCAACTCATAATACATCTTTTCCACACACACAGACCCCATAGCAGGTACACAACTCATAATACATCTTTTCCAACCACCATAGCAGGCATACAACTCATAATACATCTTTCCCAACCCCCATCGCAGGCATACAACTCATAACACATCTTTTCCAGCCCCCATACCAAGCACACAACTCATAATACATCTTTTCCACCCCCCATAGCAGGCACACAACTCATAATACATCTTTTCCACACCCCCCCCCCCCCCATCGCAGGCATACAACTCATAATACATCTTTTCCAACCCCCATAGCAAGCACACAACTCATAATACATCTTTTCCACACCCCTCCCCATAGCAAGCACGCAACTCATAATACATCTTTTCCACACACACCATAGCAGGCATACAACTCATAATACATCTTTTCCAACCCCCATAGCAGGCACACAACTTTAAATACATCTTTTCCAACCCCCATAGCAGGCATACAACTCATAATACATCTTTTCCAACCCCATGGCAGGCATACAACTCATAATACATCTTTTCCAGCCCCCATAGCAAGCACACAACTCATAATACATCTTTTCCAGCCCCCATAGCAAGCACACAACTCATAATACATCTTTTCCAACCATGATAGCAGGCACACAACTCATAATACATCTTTTCCACACACGCACGCACGCACGCACGCACGCACGCACGCACGTACGCACGCACGCACGCACGCACGCACGCACGCACGCACGCACGCACGCACGCACAGCAGGCATACAACTTCTTCTTCTTCTTTTCGTTCGCTGATCATACCGCCAGTCCTGTAAGTGACTATCGACATGATCATAGGCATACAACTCATAATACATCTTTTCCAACCCCCATAGTAGGCACACAACTCATCATACATCTTTTCCAACCCCCATAGCAGGCACACAACTCAGAATACATGTTTTCCAACCCCAATAGCAGGCATGCAACTCATAATACATCTTTTCCAACCACGATAGCAGGCATACAACTCATAATACATCTTTTCCAGCCCCCATAGCAAGCACACAACTCATAATACATCTTTTCCAGCCCCCATAGCAAGCACACAACTCATAATACATCTTTTCCAACCACGATAGCAGGCACACAACTCATAATACATCTTTTCCAACCCCATAGCAGGCACACAACTCATAATACATCTTTTCCACACACGCACGCACGCACGCACGCACGCACGCACGCACGCACGCACGCACGCACGAACGCACGCACGCACGCACGCACGCACGCACGCACGCACAGCAGGCATACAACTTCTTCTTCTTCTTTTCGTTCGCTGATCATAACGCCAGTCCTGTAAGTGACTATCGACATGATCATAGGCATACAACTCATAATACATCTTTTCCAACCCCCATAGCAGGCACACAACTCATCATACATCTTTTCCAACCCCCATAGCAGGCACACAACTCATAATACATGTTTTCCAACCCTCATAGCAGGCATGCAACTCATAATACATCTTTTCCAACCACGATAGCAGGCATAAACTCATAATACATCTTTTCCAACCCCCATAGCAGGCATACAACTAATAATATATCTTTTCCAACATCCATAACAAGCACACAACTCATAATACATCTATTCCAACCACCATAGCAAGCACACAACTCATAATACATCTTTTCCAATCCGCATAGCAGGCACACAACCCATAATACATCTTTTCCAACCACCATAGCAGGCATACAACTCATAATACATCTTTTCCAACCACCATAGCAGGCACACAACTTATAATACATCTTTTCCAACCCCCATAGCAAGCACACAACTCATAATACATCTTTTGCACACCCCTCCCCATAGCAAGCACGCAACTCATAATACATCTTTTCCACACACTCAGACCCCATATCAGGCATACAACTCATAATACATCTTTTCCAACCCCCATTGCAAGCACACAACTCATAATACATCTTTTTCACACCCCTCCCCATAGCAAGCACGCAACTCATAATACATCTTTTCCAGACACACAGACCCCATAGCAGGTACACAACTCATAATACATCTTTTCCAACCCGCATAGCAGGCATACAACTCATAATACATCTTTCCCAACCCCCATCGCAGGCATACAACTCATAATACATCTTTTCCAGCCCCCATAGCAAGCACACAACTCATAATACATCTTTTCCACCACCCCATAGCAGGCACACAACTCATAATACATCTTTTCCACACACCCCCCCCCCCCATCGCAGGCATACAACCCATAATACATCTTTTCCAACCCCATTGCAAGCACACAACTCATAATACATCTTTTCCACACCCCTCCCCATAGCAAGCACACAACTCATAATACATCTTTTCCACACCCCTCCCCATAGCAAGCACGCAACTCATAATACATCTTTTCCACACACACCATAGCAGGCATACAACTCATAATACATCTTTTCCAACCCCCATAGCAGGCACACAACTCATAATACATCTTTTTCAACCCCCATAGCAGGCACACAACTCATAATACATATTTTCCACACACATCCCCCCCCCCATCGCAGGCATACATCTCATAATACATCTTTTCCAACACCCATAGCAAGCACACAACTCATAATACATCTTTTCCACACCCCTCCCCGTAGCAAGCACGCAACTCATGTACATCTTTTCCACACACACCATAGCAGGCATACAACTCATAATACATCTTTTCCAACCCCCATAGCAGGCACACAACTTTAAATACATCTTTTCCAACCCCCATAGCAGGCATACAACTCATAATACATCTTTTCCAACCCCATGGCAGGCATACAACTCATAATACATCTTTTCCAGCCCCCATAGCAAGCACACAACTCATAATACATCTTTTCCAGCCCCCATAGCAAGCACACAACTCATAATACATCTTTTCCAACCACGATAGCAGGCACACAACTCATAATACATCTTTTCCACACACGCACGCACGCACGCACGCACGCACGCACGCACGCACGCACGCACGCACGCACGCACGCACGCACGCACGCACGCACGCACGCACAGCAGGCATACAACTTCTTCTTCTTCTTTTCGTTCGTTGATCATACCGCCAGTCCTGTAAGTGACTATCGACATGATCATAGGCATACAACTCATAATACATCTTTTCCAACCCCCATAGTAGGCACACAACTCATCATACATCTTTTCCAACCCCCATAGCAGGCACACAACTCAGAATACATGTTTTCCAACCCCAATAGCAGGCATGCAACTCATAATACATCTTTTCCAACCACGATAGCAGGCATACAACTCATAATACATCTTTTCCAGCCCCCATAGCAAGCACACAACTCATAATACATCTTTTCCAGCCCCCATAGCAAGCACACAACTCATAATACATCTTTTCCAACCACGATAGCAGGCACACAACTCATAATACATCTTTTCCAACCCCATAGCAGGCACACAACTCATAATACATCTTTTCCACGCACGCACGCACGCACGCACGCACGTACGCACGCACGCACGCACGCACGCACGCACGCACGCACGCACAGCAGGCATACAACTTCTTCTTCTTCTTTTCGTTCGCTGATCATACCGCCAGTCCTGTAAGTGACTACCGACATGATCATAGGCATACAACTCATAATACATCTTTTCCAACCCCCATAGCAGGCACACAACTCATCATACATCTTTTCCAACCCCCATAGCAGGCACACAACTCAGAATACATGTTTTCCAACCCCAATAGCAGGCATGCAACTCATAATACATCTTTTCCAAACACGATAGCAGGCATACAACTCATAATACATCTTTTCCAGCCCCCATAGCAAGCACACAACTCATAATACATCTTTTCCAGCCCCCATAGCAAGCACACAACTCATAATACATCTTTTCCAACCACGATAGCAGGCACACAACTCATAATACATCTTTTCCAACCCCATAGCAGGCACACAACTCATAATACATCTTTCCACACACGCACGCACGCACGCACGCACGCACGCACGCACGCACGCACGCACGCACGCACGCACGCACGCACGCACGCACGCACGCACGCACGCACGCACGCACGCACGCACGCACGCACGCACGCACGCACAGCAGGCATACAACTTCTTCTTCTTCTTTTCGTTCGCTGATCATAACGCCAGTCCTGTAAGTGACTATCGACATGATCATAGGCATACAACTCATAATACATCTTTTCCAACCCCCATAGCAGGCATACAACTCATAATACATCTTTTCCAACCCCCATAGCAGGCATACAACTCATAATACATCTTTTCCATCCCCCATCGCAGGCATACAACTCATAATATATCTTTTCCAATCCCCATAGCAAGCACACAACTCATAATACATCTTTTCCACACGCCTCCCCATAGCAAGCACGCAACTCATAATACATCTTTTCCACACACACACCATAGCAGGCATACAACTCATAATATATCTTTTCCACCCCCCCCCCCCCCATCGCAGGCATACAACTCATAATACATCTTTTCCAACCCCCATAGCAAGCACACAACTCATAATACATCTTTTCCACACCCCTCCCCATAGCAAGCACGCAACTCATAATACATCTTTTCCACACACACCATGGCAGGCATACAACTCATAATACATCTTTTCCAACCCCCATAGCAGGCACACAACTCATAATACATCTTTTCCAACCCCCATAGCAGGCATACAACTCATAATACATCTTTTCCAACCCCATGGCAGGCATACAACTCATAATACATCTTTTCCAGCCCCCATAGCAAGCACACAACTCATAATACATCTTTTCCAACCACGATAGCAGGCACACAACTCATAATACATCTTTTCCAACCCCATAGCAGGCACACAACTCATAATACATCTTTTCCACACACGCACGCACGCACGCACGCACGCACGCACGCACGCACGCACGCACGCACGCACTGCAGGCATACACCTTCTTCTTCTTCTTTTCTTTCGCTGATCATACCGCCAGTCCTGTAAGTGACTATCGACATGATCATAGGCATACAACTCATAATACATCTTTTCCAACCACCATAGCAGGCATACAACTCATAATACATCTTTTCCAACCCCCATAGCAGGCATACAACTAATAATATATCTTTTCCAACCCCCATAACAAGCACACAACTCATAATACATCTATTCCAACCACCATAGCAAGCACACAACTCATAATACATCTTTTGCACACCCCTCCCCATAGCAAGCACGCAACTCATAATACATCTTTTCCACACACACAGACCCCATATCAGGCATACAACTCATAATACATCTTTTCCAACCCCCATTGCAAGCACACAACTCATAATACATCTTTTTCACACCCCTCCCAATAGCAAGCACGCAACTCATAATACATCTTTTCCACACACACAGACCCCATAGCAGGTACACAACTCATAATACATCTTTTCCAACCACCATAGCAGGCATACAACTCATAATACATCTTTCCCAACCCCCATCGCAGGCATACAACTCATAACACATCTTTTCCAGCCCCCATACCAAGCACACAACTCATAATACATCTTTTCCACCCCCCATAGCAGGCACACAACTCATAATACATCTTTTCCACACCCCCCCCCCCATCGCAGGCATACAACTCATAATACATCTTTTCCAACCCCCATAGCAAGCACACAACTCATAATACATCTTTTCCACACCCCTCCCCATAGCAAGCACGCAACTCATAATACATCTTTTCCACACACACCATAGCAGGCATACAACTCATAATACATCTTTTCCAACCCCCATAGCAGGCACACAACTTTAAATACATCTTTTCCAACCCCCATAGCAGGCATACAACTCATAATACATCTTTTCCAACCCCATGGCAGGCATACAACTCATAATACATCTTTTCCAGCCCCCATAGCAAGCACACAACTCATAATACATCTTTTCCAGCCCCCATAGCAAGCACACAACTCATAATACATCTTTTCCAACCATGATAGCAGGCACACAACTCATAATACATCTTTTCCACACACGCACGCACGCACGCACGCACGCACGCACGCACGTACGCACGCACGCACGCACGCACGCACGCACGCACGCACGCACGCACGCACGCACGCACGCACGCACAGCAGGCATACAACTTCTTCTTCTTCTTTTCGTTCGCTGATCATACCGCCAGTCCTGTAAGTGACTATCGACATGATCATAGGCATACAACTCATAATACATCTTTTCCAACCCCCATAGTAGGCACACAACTCATCATACATCTTTTCCAACCCCCATAGCAGGCACACAACTCAGAATACATGTTTTCCAACCCCAATAGCAGGCATGCAACTCATAATACATCTTTTCCAACCACGATAGCAGGCATACAACTCATAATACATCTTTTCCAGCCCCCATAGCAAGCACACAACTCATAATACATCTTTTCCAGCCCCCATAGCAAGCACACAACTCATAATACATCTTTTCCAACCACGATAGCAGGCACACAACTCATAATACATCTTTTCCAACCCCATAGCAGGCACACAACTCATAATACATCTTTTCCACACACGCACGCACGCACGCACGCACGCACGCACGCACGCACGCACGCACGCACGCACGCACGCACGAACGCACGCACGCACGCACGCACGCACGCACGCACAGCAGGCATACAACTTCTTCTTCTTCTTTTCGTTCGCTGATCATAACGCCAGTCCTGTAAGTGACTATCGACATGATCATAGGCATACAACTCATAATACATCTTTTCCAACCCCCATAGCAGGCACACAACTCATCATACATCTTTTCCAACCCCCATAGCAGGCACACAACTCATAATACATGTTTTCCAACCCTCATAGCAGGCATGCAACTCATAATACATCTTTTCCAACCACGATAGCAGGCATAAACTCATAATACATCTTTTCCAACCCCCATAGCAGGCATACAACTAATAATATATCTTTTCCAACATCCATAACAAGCACACAACTCATAATACATCTATTCCAACCACCATAGCAAGCACACAACTCATAATACATCTTTTCCAATCCGCATAGCAGGCACACAACCCATAATACATCTTTTCCAACCACCATAGCAGGCATACAACTCATAATACATCTTTTCCAACCACCATAGCAGGCACACAACTTATAATACATCTTTTCCAACCCCCATAGCAAGCACACAACTCATAATACATCTTTTGCACACCCCTCCCCATAGCAAGCACGCAACTCATAATACATCTTTTCCACACACTCAGACCCCATATCAGGCATACAACTCATAATACATCTTTTCCAACCCCCATTGCAAGCACACAACTCATAATACATCTTTTTCACACCCCTCCCCATAGCAAGCACGCAACTCATAATACATCTTTTCCAGACACACAGACCCCATAGCAGGTACACAACTCATAATACATCTTTTCCAACCCGCATAGCAGGCATACAACTCATAATACATCTTTCCCAACCCCCATCGCAGGCATACAACTCATAATACATCTTTTCCAGCCCCCATAGCAAGCACACAACTCATAATACATCTTTTCCACCACCCCATAGCAGGCACACAACTCATAATACATCTTTTCCACACACCCCCCCCCCCCCCCCATCGCAGGCATACAACCCATAATACATCTTTTCCAACCCCATTGCAAGCACACAACTCATAATACATCTTTTCCACACCCCTCCCCATAGCAAGCACACAACTCATAATACATCTTTTCCACACCCCTCCCCATAGCAAGCACGCAACTCATAATACATCTTTTCCACACACACCATAGCAGGCATACAACTCATAATACATCTTTTCCAACCCCCATAGCAGGCACACAACTCATAATACATCTTTTTCAACCCCCATAGCAGGCACACAACTCATAATACATATTTTCCACACACATCCCCCCCCCCCCCATCGCAGGCATACATCTCATAATACATCTTTTCCAACACCCATAGCAAGCACACAACTCATAATACATCTTTTCCACACCCCTCCCCGTAGCAAGCACGCAACTCATGTACATCTTTTCCACACACACCATAGCAGGCATACAACTCATAATACATCTTTTCCAACCCCCATAGCAGGCACACAACTTTAAATACATCTTTTCCAACCCCCATAGCAGGCATACAACTCATAATACATCTTTTCCAACCCCATGGCAGGCATACAACTCATAATACATCTTTTCCAGCCCCCATAGCAAGCACACAACTCATAATACATCTTTTCCAGCCCCCATAGCAAGCACACAACTCATAATACATCTTTTCCAACCACGATAGCAGGCACACAACTCATAATACATCTTTTCCACACACGCACGCACGCACGCACGCACGCACGCACGCACGCACGCACGCACGCACGCACGCACGCACGCACGCACGCACGCACGCACGCACGCACGCACAGCAGGCATACAACTTCTTCTTCTTCTTTTCGTTCGTTGATCATACCGCCAGTCCTGTAAGTGACTATCGACATGATCATAGGCATACAACTCATAATACATCTTTTCCAACCCCCATAGTAGGCACACAACTCATCATACATCTTTTCCAACCCCCATAGCAGGCACACAACTCAGAATACATGTTTTCCAACCCCAATAGCAGGCATGCAACTCATAATACATCTTTTCCAACCACGATAGCAGGCATACAACTCATAATACATCTTTTCCAGCCCCCATAGCAAGCACACAACTCATAATACATCTTTTCCAGCCCCCATAGCAAGCACACAACTCATAATACATCTTTTCCAACCACGATAGCAGGCACACAACTCATAATACATCTTTTCCAACCCCATAGCAGGCACACAACTCATAATACATCTTTTCCACGCACGCACGCACGCACGCACGCACGTACGCACGCACGCACGCACGCACGCACGCACGCACGCACGCACAGCAGGCATACAACTTCTTCTTCTTCTTTTCGTTCGCTGATCATACCGCCAGTCCTGTAAGTGACTACCGACATGATCATAGGCATACAACTCATAATACATCTTTTCCAACCCCCATAGCAGGCACACAACTCATCATACATCTTTTCCAACCCCCATAGCAGGCACACAACTCAGAATACATGTTTTCCAACCCCAATAGCAGGCATGCAACTCATAATACATCTTTTCCAAACACGATAGCAGGCATACAACTCATAATACATCTTTTCCAGCCCCCATAGCAAGCACACAACTCATAATACATCTTTTCCAGCCCCCATAGCAAGCACACAACTCATAATACATCTTTTCCAACCACGATAGCAGGCACACAACTCATAATACATCTTTTCCAACCCCATAGCAGGCACACAACTCATAATACATCTTTCCACACACGCACGCACGCACGCACGCACGCACGCACGCACGCACGCACGCACGCACGCACGCACGCACGCACGCACGCACGCACGCACGCACGCACGCACGCACGCACGCACGCACAGCAGGCATACAACTTCTTCTTCTTCTTTTCGTTCGCTGATCATACCGCCAGTCCTGTAAGTGACTATCGACATGATCATAGGCATACAACTCATAATACATCTTTTCCAACCCCCATAGCAGGCACACAACTCATCATACATCTTTTCCAACCCCCATAGCAGGCACACAACTCATAATACATGTTTTCCAACCCTCATAGCAGGCATGCAACTCATAATACATCTTTTCCAACCACGATAGCAGGCATACAACTCATAATACCTCTTTTCCAACCCCCATAGCAGGCATACAACTAATAATATATCTTTTCCAACATCCGTAACAAGCACACAACTCATAATACATCTATTCCAACCACCATAGCAAGCACACAACTCATAATACATCTTTTCCAACCCGCATAGCAGGCACACAACCCATAATACATCTTTTCCAACCACCATAGCAGGCATACAACTCATAATACATCTTTTCCAACCACCATAGCAGGCACACAACTCATAATACATCTTTTCCAACCCCATAGCAGGCATACAACTAATAATATATCTTTTCCAACATCCATAACAAGCACACAACTTATAATACATCTTTTCCAACCCCCATAGCAAGCACACAACTCATAATACATCTTTTGCACACCCCTCCCCATAGCAAGCACGCAACTCATAATACATCTTTTCCACACGCTCAGACCCCATATCATGCATACAACTCATAATACATCTTTTCCAACCCCCATTGCAAGCACACAACTCATAATACATCTTTTTCACACCCCTCCCCATAGCAAGCACGCAACTCATAATACATCTTTTCCAGACACACAGACCCCATAGCAGGTACACAACTCATAGTACATCTTTTCCAACCACCATAGCAGGCATACAACTCATAATACATCTTTTCCAACCCGCATAGCAGGCATACAACTCATAATACATCTTTCCCAACCCCCATCGCAGGCATACAACTCATAATACATCTTTTCCAGCCCCAATAGCAAGCACACAACTCATAATACATCTTTTCCACACACCCCCCCCCCCCCCCATAGCAGGCACACAACTCATAATACATCTTTTCCACACACCCCCCCCCCCCATCGCAGGCATACAACCCATAATACATCTTTTCCAACCCCATTGCAAGCACACAACTCATAATACATCTTTTCCACACCCCTCCCCATAGCAAGCACACAACTCATAATACATCTTTTCCACACCCCTCCCCATAGCAAGCACGCAACTCATAATACATCTTTTCCACACACACCATAGCAGGCATACAACTCATAATACATCTTTTCCAACCCCCATAGCAGGCACACAACTCATAATACATCTTTTCCAACCCCCATAGCAGGCATACAACTCATAATACATCTTTTCAAACCCCATGGCAGGCATACAACTCATAATACATCTTTTCCAGCCCCCATAGCAAGCACACAATTCATAATACATCTTTTCCAGCCCCCATAGCAAGCACACAACTCATAATACATCTTTTCCAACAACGATAGCAGGCACACAACTCATAATACATCTTTTCCAACCCCATAGCAGGCACACAACTCATAATACATCTTTTCCACACACGCACACACGCACGCACGCACGCACGCACGCACGCACGCACGCACGCACGCACGCACGCACGCACGCACAGCAGGCATACAACTTCTTCTTCTTCTTTTCGTTCGCTGATCATACCGCCAGTCCTGTAAGTGACTATCGACATGATCATAGGCATACAACTCATAATACATCTTTTCCAACCCCCATAGCAGGCACACAACTCATCATACATCATTTCCAACCCCCATAGCAGGCACACAACTCATAATACATGTTTTCCAACCCCCATAGCAGGCATGCAACTCATAATACATCTTTTCCAACCACCATAGCATCAATACAACTCATAATACATCTTTTCCAACCCCCATAGCAGGCATACAACTAATAATATATCTTTTCCAACCCCCATAACAAGCACACAACTCATAATACATCTATTCCAACCACCATAGCAAGCACACAACTCATAATACATCTTTTCCAACACGCATAGCAGGCACACAACCCATAATACATCTTTTCCAACCACCATAGCAGGCATACAACTCATAATACATCTTTTCCAACCACCATAGCAGGCACACAACTTATAATACATCTTTTCCAACCCCCATAGCAAGCACACAACTCATAATACATCTTTTCCAACCCGCATGGCAGGCACACAACCCATAATACATCTTTTCCAACCACCACAGCAGGCATACAACTCATAATACATCTTTTCCAACCACCATAGCAGGCACACAACTAATATTACATCTTTTCCAACCACCATAGCTGGCATACACCTCATAATACATCTTTTCCAACTACCATAGCAGCCATACAACTCATAATACATCTTTTCCAACCGCATAACAGGCATACAACTAATAATATATCCTTTCCAACCCCCATAGCAAGTACACAACTCATAATACATCTTTTCCAACCCCCATAGCAAGCCCACAACTCATAATACATCTTTTCCAACCCCCATAGCATGTACACAACTCATAATACATCTTTTCCATCCACCATAGCAGGCACACAACTAATATTACATCTTTTCTAACCACCATAGCAGTCACACAGCTAATATTACATCTTTTCCAACCCCCATAGCAAGCATACAACTCATAATACATCTTTTCCTACCACCATAGCAGGCACACAACTTATAATACATCTTTTCCAACCGCATAGCTGGCATACAACTAATAATATATCTTTTCCAACCCCCATAGCAAGCACACAACTCATAATACATCTTTTCCAACCCCCATAGCAAGCCCACAACTCATAATACATCTTTTCCAACCCCCATAGCAGGCACACAACTCATAATACATCTTTTCCAATCACCATAGCAGGCACACAACTAATATTACATCTTTTCCAACCACCATAGCAGGCACACAGCTAATATTACATCTTTTCCAACCCCCATAGCAGGCATACAACTCATAACACATCTTTTCCAACCACCATAGCAGGCACACAGCTAATATTACATCTTTTCCAAACCCCATATCAGGCACACAACTCATCATACATCTTTTCCAAACCCCATCGCAGGCATACAACTCATAATACATCTTTTCCACACACACCCCATAGCAGGCATACAACTCATAATACATCTTTTCCAACACCCATAGCAGGCACACAACTCATAATACATCTTTTCCAATCCCCATAGCAGGCATACAACTCATAATACATCTTTTCCAACCCCCATAGCAGGCATCCACTTCATAATACATCTTTTCCAGCCCCCATAGCAAGCACACAACTCATAATACATCTTTTCCACCCCCCATAGCAGGCACACAACTCATAATACATCTTTTCCACACACACACCCCCCCCCCCCCCATAGCAAGCACACAACTCATAATACATATTTTCCACCCCCCCCCCCCCCAAGCAGGCATAACAACTCATAATACATGTTTTCCAACCCCCATTGTAGTCACATAACTCATAATACATCTTTTCCACGAACCCCCCCCCCCCCCTTCGCAGGCATACAACTCATAATACGTCCTTTCCAACCCCCATAGCAAGCACACAACTCATAATACATCTTTTCCACACCCCTCCCCATAGCAAGCACGCAACTCATAATACATCTTTTCCACACACACAGACCCCATAGCAGGCTAACAACTCATAATACATCTTTTCCAACCCCCATAGCAAGCTCACAACTCATAATACATCTTTTTCACACGCTCCCCATAGCAAGCACGCAACTCATAATACATCTTTTCCATACACACAAACCCCATAGCAGGTACACAACTCATAATACATCTTTTCCACACACACACCATAGCAGGCATACAACTCATAATACATCTTTTCCAACCCCATAGCAGGCATACAACTCATAATACATCTTTTCCAGCCCCCATAGCAAGCACACAACTCATAATACATCTTTTCCAGCCCCCATAGCAAGCACATAACTCATAATACATCTTTTCCAACCACCATAGCAGGCAGACAACTCATAATACATCTTTTCCAACCCCCATAGCAGGCATACAACTCATAATACATCTTTTCCAACCCCCATCGCAGGCATACAACTCATAATACATCTTTTCCAATCCCCATAGCAAGCACACAACTCATAATACATCTTTTCCACACCCCTCCCCATAGCAAGCACGCAACTCATAATACATCTTTTCCACACACACACCATAGCAGGCATACACCTCATAATACATCTTTTTCAACCCCATAGCAGGCATACAACTCATAATACATCTTTTCCAGCCCACATAGCAAGCACAAACTCATAATACATCTTTTCCAGCCCCCATAGCAAGCACATAACTCATAATACATCTTTTCCAACCACCATAGCAGGCACACAACTCATAATACATCTTTTCAAACCCCCATAGCAGGCACACAACTCATAATACATCTTTTCCACGCACGCACACAGGCACGCACGCACGCACGCACGCACGCACGCAATCACGCACGCACGCACGCACGCACGCACGCACGCACGCACGCACGCACGCACGCACGCACGCACGCACGCACGCACGCACGCACGCACGCACGCACGCACGCACGCACGCACGCACGCACGCACGCACGCACGCACGCACGCACGCACGCACGCACGCACGCACGCACGCACGCACGCACGCACGCACGCACGCACGCACAGCAGGCATACAACTTCTTCTTCTTCTTTTCGTTCGCTGATCATACCGCCAGTCCTGTAAGTGACTATCGACATGATCATAGGCATACAACTCATAATACATCTTTTCCAACCCCCATAGCAGGCACACAACTCATAATACATCTTTTCCAACCCCCATAGCAGGCATACAACTCATAATACATTTATTCCAACCCCCATAGCAGGCACACAACTCATAATACATCTTTTCCACACACCCCCCACCCATCGCAGGCATACAACTCATAATACATCTTTTCCACCCCCCCATAGCAGGCACACAACTCATAATACATCTTTTCCACACACCCCCCCATAGCAGGCACACAACTAATATTACATCTTTTCCAACCACCATAGCAGGCATACAACTCATAATACATCTTTTCCAACCACCATATCAGCCATACAACTTATAATACATCTTTTCCAACCGCATAGCTGGCATACAACTAATAATATATCTTTTCCAACCCCCATAGCAAGCACACAACTCATAATACATCTTTTCCAACCCCCATAGCAAGCCCACAACTCATAATACATCTTTTCCAACCCCCATAGCAGGCACACAACTCATAATAAATCTTTTCCAACCACCATAGCAGGCACACAACTAAAATTACATCTTTTCCAACCACCATAGCAGGCACACAGCTAATATTACATCTTTTCCAACCACCATAGCAGGCATACAACTCATAACACATCTTTTCCAACCACCATAGCGCGCACACAGCTAATATTACATCTTTCCCAACCCCCATAGCAGGCACACAACTCATAATACATCTTTTCCAACCATCATAGCAGGCATACAACTCATCATACATCTTTTCCAAACCCCATCGCAGGCATACAACTCATAATACATCTTTTCCACACACACCCCATAGCAGGCATACAACTCATAATACATCTTTTCCAACCCCCATAGCAGGCACACAACTCATAATACATCTTTTCCAACCCCCATAGCAGGCATACAACTCATAATACATCTTTTCCAACCCCCATAGCAGGCATCCACTTCATAATACATCTTTTCCAGCCCCCATAGCAAGCACACAACTCATAATACATCTTTTCCACCCCCATAGCAGGCACACAACTCATAATACATCTTTTCCACAGACACCCCCCCCCCCACATCGCAGGCATACAACTCAGAATACATCTTTTCCAACCCCCATAGCAAGCCCACACCTCATAATACATCTTTTCCAACCCCCATAGCAGGCACACAACTCATAATACATCTTTTCCAACCACCATAGCAGGCACACAACTAATATTACATCTTTTCCAACCACCATAGCAGGCACACAGCTAATATTACATCTTTTCCAACCCCCATAGCAGGCATACAACTCATAACACATCTTTTCCAACCACCATAGCAGGCAGACAACTCATAATACATCTTTTCCAACCCCCATAGCAGGCATACAACTCATAATACATCTTTTCCAACCCCCATCGCAGGCATACAACTCATAATACATCTTTTCCAATCCCCATAGCAAGCACACAACTCATAATACATCTTTTCCACACCCCTCCCCATAGCAAGCACGCAACTCATAATACATCTTTTCCACACACACAGACCCCATAGCAGGCTAACAACTCATAATACATCTTTTCCAACCCCCATAGCAAGCTCACAACTCATAATACATCTTTTTCACACGCTCCCCATAGCAAGCACGCAACTCATAATACATCTTTTCCATACACACAAACCCCATAGCAGGTACACAACTCATAATACATCTTTTCCAACCACCATAGCAGGCAGACAACTCATAATACATCTTTTCCAACCCCCATAGCAGGCATACAACTCATAATACATCTTTTCCAACCCCCATCGCAGGCATACAACTCATAATACATCTTTTCCAATCCCCATAGCAAGCACACAACTCATAATACATCTTTTCCACACCCCTCCCCATAGCAAGCACGCAACTCATAATACATCTTTTCCACACACACACCATAGCAGGCATACAACTCATAATACATCTTTTCCAACCCCATAGCAGGCATACAACTCATAATACATCTTTTCCAGCCCCCATAGCAAGCACACAACTCATAATACATCTTTTCCAGCCCCATAGCAAGCACATAACTCATAATACATCTTTTCCAACCACCATAGCAGGCAGACAACTCATAATACATCTTTTCCAACCCCCATAGCAGGCATACAACTCATAATACATCTTTTCCAACCCCCATCGCAGGCATACAACTCATAATACATCTTTTCCAATCCCCATAGCAAGCACACAACTCATAATACATCTTTTCCACACCCCTCCCCATAGCAAGCACGCAACTCATAATACATCTTTTCCACACACACACCATAGCAGGCATACACCTCATAATACATCTTTTTCAACCCCATAGCAGGCATACAACTCATAATACATCTTTTCCAGCCCACATAGCAAGCACAAACTCATAATACATCTTTTCCAGCCCCCATAGCAAGCACATAACTCATAATACATCTTTTCCAACCACCATAGCAGGCACACAACTCATAATACATCTTTTCAAACCCCCATAGCAGGCACACAACTCATAATACATCTTTTCCACGCACGCACACAGGCACGCACGCACGCACGCACGCACGCACGCAATCACGCACGCACGCACGCACGCACGCACGCACGCACGCACGCACGCACGCACGCACGTACGCACGCACGCACGCACGCACGCACGCACGCACGCACGCACGCACAGCAGGCATACAACTTCTTCTTCTTCTTTTCGTTCGCTGATCATACCGCCAGTCCTGTAAGTGACTATCGACATGATCATAGGCATACAACTCATAATACATCTTTTCCAACCCCCATAGCAGGCACACAACTCATAATACATCTTTTCCAACCCCCATAGCAGGCATACAACTCATAATACATTTATTCCAACCCCCATAGCAGGCACACAACTCATAATACATCTTTTCCACACACCCCCCACCCATCGCAGGCATACAACACATAATACATCTTTTCCACCCCCCATAGCAGGCACACAACTCATAATACATCTTTTCCACACCCCCCCCCCCATAGCAGGCACACAACTAATATTACATCTTTTCCAACCACCATAGCAGGCATACAACTCATAATACATCTTTTCCAACCACCATATCAGCCATACAACTTATAATACATCTTTTCCAACCGCATAGCTGGCATACAACTAATAATATATCTTTTCCAACCCCCATAGCAAGCACACAACTCATAATACATCTTTTCCAACCCCCATAGCAAGCCCACAACTCATAATACATCTTTTCCAACCCCCATAGCAGGCACACAACTCATAATAAATCTTTTCCAACCACCATAGCAGGCACACAACTAAAATTTCATCTTTTCCAACCACCATAGCAGGCACACAGCTAATATTACATCTTTTCCAACCACCATAGCAGGCATACAACTCATAACACATCTTTTCCAACCACCATAGCGCGCACACAGCTAATATTACATCTTTCCCAACCCCCATAGCAGGCACACAACTCATAATACATCTTTTCCAACCATCATAGCAGGCATACAACTCATCATACATCTTTTCCAAACCCCATCGCAGGCATACAACTCATAATACATCTTTTCCACACACACCCCATAGCAGGCATACAACTCATAATACATCTTTTCCAACCCCCATAGCAGGCACACAACTCATAATACATCTTTTCCAACCCCCATAGCAGGCATACAACTCATAATACATCTTTTCCAACCCCCATAGCAGGCATCCACTTCATAATACATCTTTTCCAGCCCCCATAGCAAGCACACAACTCATAAAACATCTTTTCCACCCCCATAGCAGGCACACAACTCATAATACATCTTTTCCACAGACACCCCCCCCCCCCCCACATCGCAGGCATACAACTCAGAATACATCTTTTCCAACCCCCATAGCAAGCCCACACCTCATAATACATCTTTTCCAACCCCCATAGCAGGCACACAACTCATAATACATCTTTTCCAACCACCATAGCAGGCACATAACTAATATTACATCTTTTCCAACCACCATAGCAGGCACACAGCTAATATTACATCTTTTCCAACCCCCATAGCAGGCATACAACTCATAACACATCTTTTCCAACCACCATAGCAGGCACACAGCTAATATTACATCTTTTCCAACCCCCATAGCAGGCACACAACTCATAATACATCTTTTCCAACCAACATAGCAGGCATACAACTCATCATACATCTTTTCCAAACCCCATCGCAGGCATACAACTCATAATACATCTTTTCCACACACACCCCATAGCAGGAATACAACTCATAATACATCTTTTCCAACCCCCATAGCAGGCACACAACTCATAATACATCTTTTCCAACCCCCATAGCAGACATACAACTCATAATACATCTTTTCCAACCCCCAGAGCAGGCATCCACTTCATAATACATCTTTCCCAGCCCCCATAGCAAGCACACAACTCATAATACATCATTTCCACCCCCATAGCAGGCACACAACTCATAATACATCTTTTCCACACACCCCCCCCCATCGCAGGCATACAACTCAGAATACATCTTTTCCAACCCCCATAGCAAGCACACAACTCATAATACATCTTTTCCACACACGCACGCACGCACGCATGCACGCACGCATGCACAGCAGGCATACAACTCCTTCTTCTTTTCGTTCGCTGATCATACCGCCAGTCCTGTAAGTGACTATCGACATGATCATAGGCATACAACTCATAATACATCTTTTCCAACCCCCATAGCAGGCACACAACTCATCATACATCTTTTCTAACCCCCATAGCAGGCACACAACTCATAATACATGTTTTCCAACCCCCATAGCAGGCAGACAACTCATAATACATCTTTTCCAACCACCATAGCAGGCATACAACTCATAATACATCTTTTCCAACCCACATATTAGGCATACAACTAATAATATTTCTATTCCAACCCCATAACAAGCACACAACTCATAATACATCTATTCCAACCACCATAGCAAGCACACAACTCATAATACATCTTTTCCAACCGCATAGCTCGCATACAACTAATAATATATCTTTTCCAACCCCCATAGCAAGCACACAACTCATAATACATCTTTTCCAACCCCCATGGCAAGCCCACAACTCATAATACATCTATTCCAACCCCCATAGCAGGCACACAACTCGTAATACATCTTTTAAAACCACCATAGCAGGCACACAACTAATATTACATCTTTTCCAACCACCATAGCAGGCACACAGCTAATATTACATCTTTTCCAACCCTCATAGCAGGCATACAACTCATAACACATCTTTTCCAACCACCATAGCAGGCACACAGCTAATATTACATCTTTTCCAACCCCCATAGCAGGCACACAACTCATAATACATCTTTTCCAACCAGCATGGCAGGCACACAACTCATAATACATCTTTTCCAACCCCCATAGCAGGCATACAACTCATAATACATCTTTTCCAACCCCCATAGCAGGCATACAACTCATAATACATCTTTTCCACCCCCCATAGCAGGCATACACCTCATAATACATCTTTTCCAGCCCCCATAGCAAGCACACAACTCATAATACATCTTTTCCAACCACCATAGCAGGCACATAACTAATATTACATCTTTTCCAACCACCATAGCAGGCACACAGCTAATATTACATCTTTTCCAACCCCCATAGCAGGCATACAACTCATAACACATCTTTTCCAACCACCATAGCAGGCACACAGCTAATATTACATCTTTTCCAACCCCCATAGCAGGCACACAACTCATAATACATCTTTTCCAACCAACATAGCAGGCATACAACTCATCATACATCTTTTCCAAACCCCATCGCAGGCATACAACTCATAATACATCTTTTCCACACACACCCCATAGCAGGCATACAACTCATAATACATCTTTTCCAACCCCCATAGCAGGCACACAACTCATAATACATCTTTTCCAACCCCCATAGCAGACATACAACTCATAATACATCTTTTCCAACCCCCAGAGCAGGCATCCACTTCATAATACATCTTTCCCAGCCCCCATAGCAAGCACACAACTCATAATACATCATTTCCACCCCCATAGCAGGCACACAACTCATAATACATCTTTTCCACACACCCCCCCCCCCCCATCGCAGGCATACAACTCAGAATACATCTTTTCCAACCCCCATAGCAAGCACACAACTCATAATACATCTTTTCCACACACGCACGCACGCACGCATGCACGCACGCATGCACAGCAGGCATACAACTCCTTCTTCTTTTCGTTCGCTGATCATACCGCCAGTCCTGTAAGTGACTATCGACATGATCATAGGCATACAACTCATAATACATCTTTTCCAACCCCCATAGCAGGCACACAACTCATCATACATCTTTTCTAACCCCCATAGCAGGCACACAACTCATAATACATGTTTTCCAACCCCCATAGCAGGCAGACAACTCATAATACATCTTTTCCAACCACCATAGCAGGCATACAACTCATAATACATCTTTTCCAACCCACATATTAGGCATACAACTAATAATATTTCTATTCCAACCCCATAACAAGCACACAACTCATAATACATCTATTCCAACCACCATAGCAAGCACACAACTCATAATACATCTTTTCCAACCGCATAGCTCGCATACAACTAATAATATATCTTTTCCAACCCCCATAGCAAGCACACAACTCATAATACATCTTTTCCAACCCCCATGGCAAGCCCACAACTCATAATACATCTATTCCAACCCCCATAGCAGGCACACAACTCGTAATACATCTTTTAAAACCACCATAGCAGGCACACAACTAATATTACATCTTTTCCAACCACCATAGCAGGCACACAGCTAATATTACATCTTTTCCAACCCTCATAGCAGGCATACAACTCATAACACATCTTTTCCAACCACCATAGCAGGCACACAGCTAATATTACATCTTTTCCAACCCCCATAGCAGGCACACAACTCATAATACATCTTTTCCAAACAGCATGGCAGGCACACAACTCATAATACATCTTTTCCAACCCCCATAGCAGGCATACAACTCATAATACATCTTTTCCAACCCCCATAGCAGGCATACAACTCATAATACATCTTTTCCACCCCCCATAGCAGGCATACACCTCATAATACATCTTTTCCAGCCCCCATAGCAAGCACACAACTCATAATACATCTTTTCCACACACCCATAGCAGGCACACAACTCATAATACATCTTTTCCACCCCCCTCCATCGCAGGCATACAACTCATAATACATCTTTTCCAACCACATAGCAGGCACACAACTCATAATACATCTTTTCCACACACGCACGCACGCACGCACGCACGCACGCACGCACGCACGCACGCACGCACGCACAGCAGGCATACAACTTCTTCTTCTTCTTTTTGTTCGCTGATCATACCGCCAGTCCTGTAAGTGACTATCAACATGATCATAGGCATACAACTCATAATACATCTTTTCCACCCCCATAGCAGGCACACAACTCATAATACATCTTTTCCAACCCTCATAGCAGGCACACAACTCATAACACATCTTTTCCAACCACCATAGCAGGCACACAGCTAATATTACATCTTTTCCAACCCCCATAGCAGGCACACAACTCATCATACATCTTTTCCAAACCGCATAGCAGGCACACAACTCATAATACATGTTTTCCAACCCCCATAGCAGGCATACAACTCATAATACATCTTTTCCAACCACCATAGCTGGCATACACCTCATAATACATCTTTTCCAACCACCATAGCAGCCATACAACTAATAATATATCCTTTCCAACCCCCAAAGCAAGCACACAACTCATAATACATCTTTTCCAACCCCCATAGCAAGCCCACAAATCATAATACATCTTTTCCAACCCCCATAACAGGCACACAACTCATAATACATATTTTGCAACCACCATAGCAGGCACACAACTAATATTACATCTTTTCCAACCACCATAGCAGGCACACAGCTAATATTACATCTTTTCCATCCCCCATAGCAGGCATACAACTCATAATACATCTTTTCCAACCACCATAGCAGGCACACAGCTAATATTACATCTTTATCAACCCCCATAGCAGGCACACAACTTATAATACATCTTTTCCAACACCCATAGCAGGCATACAACTCATAATACATCTTTTCCACACCCCTCCCCATAGCAAGCACGCAACTCATAATACATCTTTTCCACACACACAGACCCCATAGCAGGCATACAACTCATAATACATCTTTTCCAACCCCCATAGCAAGCACACAACTCATAATACATCTTTTTCACACCCCTCCCCATAGCAAGCACGCAACTCATAATACATCTTTTCCACACACACAGACCACATACCAGGTACACAACTCATAATACATCTTTTCCAACCACCATAGCAGGCATACAACTCATAATACATCTTTTCCAACCCCCATAGCAGGCATACAACTCATAATACATCTTTTCCAACCCCCATCGCAGGCATACAACTCATAATACATCTTTTCCAATCCCCATAGCAAGCACATAACTTATAATACATCTTTTCCACACCCCTCCCCATAGCAAGCACGCAACTCATAATACATCTTTTCCACACACACACCATAGCAGGCATACAACTCATAACACATCTTTTCCAACCCCCTTAGCAGTCATACAACTCATAATACATCTTTTCCAACCCAATAGCAGGCATACAACTCATAATACATCTTTTCCAGCCCCCATAGCAAGCACACAACTCATAATACATCTTTTCCAGCCCCCATAGCAAGCACACAACTCATAATACATCTTTTCCAGCCCCCATAGCAGGCACACAACTCATAATACATGTTTTCCAACCCCCATAGCAGGCATACAACTCATAATACATCTTTTCCAACCACCATAGCTGGCATACACCTCATAATACATCTTTTCCAACCACCATAGCAGCCATACAACTCATAATACATCTTTTCCAGCCGCATAACAGGCATACAACTAATAATATATCCTTTCCAACCCCCAAAGCAAGCACACAACTCATAATACATCTTTTCCAACCCCCATAGCAAGCCCACAAATCATAATACATCTTTTGCAACCACCATAGCAGGCACACAACTAATATTACATCTTTTCCAACCACCATAGCAGGCACACAGCTAATATTACATCTTTTCCATCCCCCATAGCAGGCATACAACTCATAATACATCTTTTCCAACCACCATAGCAGGCACACAGCTAATATTACATCTTTATCAACCCCCATAGCAGGCACACAACTTATAATACATCTTTTCCAACACCCATAGCAGGCATACAACTCATAATACATCTTTTCCAGCCCCCATAGCAAGCACACAACTCATAATACATATTTTCCACCCCCCCCCAAAGCAGGCATACAACTCATAATACATGTTTTCCAACCCCCATAGTAGGCACATAACTCATAATACATCTTTTCCACGAACCACCCCCCCCCCCCCTTCGCAGGCATACATCTCATAATACGTCTTTTCCAACCCCCATAGCAAGCACACAACTCATAATACATCTTTTCCACACCCCTCCCCATAGCAAGCACGCAACTCATAATACATCTTTTCCACACACACAGACCCCATAGCAGGCATACAACTCATAATACATCTTTTCCAACCCCCATAGCAAGCACACAACTCATAATACATCTTTTTCACACACCTCCCCATAGCAAGCACGCAACTCATAATACATCTTTTCCACACACACAGACCCCATAGCAGGTACACAACTCATAATACATCTTTTCCAACCACCATAGCAGGCATACAACTCATAATACATCTTTTCCAACCCCCATCGCAGGCATACAACTCATAATACATCTTTTCCAATCCCCATAGCAAGCACACAACTCATAATACACCTTTTCCACACCCCTCCCCATAGCAAGCACGCAACTCATAATACATCTTTTCCACACACACACCATAGCAGGCATACAACTCATAACACATCTTTTCCAACCCCCTTAGCAGGCATACAACTCATAATACATCTTTTCCAACCCAATAGCAGGCATACAACTCATAATACATCTTTTCCAGCCCCCATAGCAAGCACACAACTCATTATACATCTTTTCCAGCCCCCATAGCAAGCACACAACTCATAATACATCTTTTCCAGCCCCCATAGCAGGCACACAACTCATAATACATCTTTTCCAACCACCATAGCAGGCACACAACTCATAATACATCTTTTCCAACCCCCATAACAGGCACACAACTCATAATACATCTTTTCCACGCACGCACGCACGCACGCACGCACGCAGGCAGGCACGCACGCAGGCAGGCACGCACGCACGCACGCACGCACGCAATCACGCACGCACGCAGGCACGCACGCACGTACGCACGTACGCACGCACAGCAGGCATACAACTTCTTCTTCTTCTTTTCGTTCATGATCATACCGCCAGTCCTGTAAGTCACTATCGACATGATCATACGCATACAACTCATAATACATCTTTTCCACCCCGCATAGCAGGCACACAACCCATAATACATCTTTTCCAACCACCATAGCAGGCATACAACTCATAATACATCTTTTCCAACCACCATAGCAGGCACACAACTAATATTACATCTTTTCCAACCACCATAGCTGGCATACACCTCATAATACATCTTTTCCAACCCCCTTAGCAGTCATACAACTCATAATACATCTTTTCCACACACACACCATAGCAGGCATACAACTCATAACACATCTTTTCCAACCCCCTTAGCAGTCATACAACTCATAATACATCTTTTCCAACCCAATAGCAGGCATACAACTCATAATACATCTTTTCCAGCCCCCATAGCAAGCACACAACTCATAATACATCTTTTCCAGCCCCCATAGCAAGCACACAACTCATAATACATCTTTTCCAGCCCCCATAGCAGGCACACAACTCATAATACATGTTTTCCAACCCCCATAGCAGGCATACAACTCATAATACATCTTTTCCAACCACCATAGCTGGCATACACCTCATAATACATCTTTTCCAACCACCATAGCAGCCATACAACTCATAATACATCTTTTCCAGCCGCATAACAGGCATACAACTAATAATATATCCTTTCCAACCCCCAAAGCAAGCACACAACTCATAATACATCTTTTCCAACCCCCATAGCAAGCCCACAAATCATAATACATCTTTTGCAACCACCATAGCAGGCACACAACTAATATTACATCTTTTCCAACCACCATAGCAGGCACACAGCTAATATTACATCTTTTCCATCCCCCATAGCAGGCATACAACTCATAATACATCTTTTCCAACCACCATAGCAGGCACACAGCTAATATTACATCTTTATCAACCCCCATAGCAGGCACACAACTTATAATACATCTTTTCCAACACCCATAGCAGGCATACAACTCATAATACATCTTTTCCAGCCCCCATAGCAAGCACACAACTCATAATACATATTTTCCACCCCCCCCCCAAAGCAGGCATACAACTCATAATACATGTTTTCCAACCCCCATAGTAGGCACATAACTCATAATACATCTTTTCCACGAACCACCCCCCCCCCCCCTTCGCAGGCATACAACTCATAATACGTCTTTTCCAACCCCCATAGCAAGCACACAACTCATAATACATCTTTTCCACACCCCTCCCCATAGCAAGCACGCAACTCATAATACATCTTTTCCACACACACAGACCCCATAGCAGGCATACAACTCATAATACATCTTTTCCAACCCCCATAGCAAGCACACAACTCATAATACATCTTTTTCACACACCTCCCCATAGCAAGCACGCAACTCATAATACATCTTTTCCACACACACAGACCCCATAGCAGGTACACAACTCATAATACATCTTTTCCAACCACCATAGCAGGCATACAACTCATAATACATCTTTTCCAACCCCCATCGCAGGCATACAACTCATAATACATCTTTTCCAATCCCCATAGCAAGCACACAACTCATAATACACCTTTTCCACACCCCTCCCCATAGCAAGCACGCAACTCATAATACATCTTTTCCACACACACACCATAGCAGGCATACAACTCATAACACATCTTTTCCAACCCCCTTAGCAGGCATACAACTCATAATACATCTTTTCCAACCCAATAGCAGGCATACAACTCATAATACATCTTTTCCAGCCCCCATAGCAAGCACACAACTCATAATACATCTTTTCCAGCCCCCATAGCAAGCACACAACTCATAATACATCTTTTCCAGCCCCCATAGCAGGCACACAACTCATAATACATCTTTTCCAACCACCATAGCAGGCACACAACTCATAATACATCTTTTCCAACCCCCATAGCAGGCACACAACTCATAATACATCTTTTCCACGCACGCACGCACGCACGCACGCAGGCAGGCACGCACGCAGGCAGGCACGCACGCACGCACGCACGCACGCACGCAATCACGCACGCACGCAGGCACGCACGCACGTACGCACGTACGCACGCACAGCAGGCATACAACTTCTTCTTCTTCTTTTCGTTCATGATCATACCGCCAGTCCTGTAAGTCACTATCGACATGATCATACGCATACAACTCATAATACATCTTTTCCACCCCGCATAGCAGGCACACAACCCATAATACATCTTTTCCAACCACCATAGCAGGCATACAACTCATAATACATCTTTTCCAACCACCATAGCAGGCACACAACTAATATTACATCTTTTCCAACCACCATAGCTGGCATACACCTCATAATACATCTTTTCCAACCCCCATAGTAGGCACATAACTCATAATACATCTTTTTCACGAACCCCCCCCCCCCTTCGCAGGCATACAACTCATAATACGTCTTTTCCAACCCCCATAGCAAGCACACAACTCATAATACATCTTTTCCACACCCCTCCCCATAGCAAGCACGCAACTCATAATACATCTTTTCCACACACACAGACCCCATAGCAGGTACACAACTCATAATACATCTTTTCCAACCACCATAGCAGGCATACAACTCATAATACATCTTTTCCAACCCCATAGCAGGCATACAACTCATAATACATCTTTTCCAACCCCCATAGCAGGCATACAACTCATAATACATCTTTTCCAACCCCCATCGCAGGCATCCAACTCATAATACATCTTTTCCAATCCCCATAGCAAGCACACAACTCATAATACATCTTTTCCACACGCCTCCCCATAGCAAGCACGCAACTCATAATACATCTTTTCCACACACACACCATAGCAGGCATACAACTCATAATACATCTTTTCCAACACCCATAGCAGGCATACAACTCATAATACATCTTTTCCAACCCCATAGCAGGCATACAACTCATAATACATCTTTTCCAGCACCCATAGCAAGCACACAACTCATAATACATCTTTTCCGCCCCCATAGCAAGCACACAACTCATAATACATCTTTTCCAGCCCCCATAGCAGGCACACAACTCATAATACATCTTTTCCAACCACCATAGCAAGCACACAACTCATAATACATCTTTTCCAGCCCCCATAGCAGGCACACAACTCATAATACATCTTTTCCAACCCCCTTAGCAGGCACACAACTCATAATACATCTTTTCCACACACACCCCATAGCAGGCATACAACTCATAATACATCTTTTCCAACCCCCATAGCAGGCACACAACTCATAATACATCTTTTCCAACCCCCATAGCAGGCATACAACTCATAAAACATCTTTTCCAAACGCCATACCAGGCATACACCTTATAATACATCTTTTCCATCCCCCATAGCAAGCACACAACTCATAATACATCTTTTCCACCCCCCATAGCAGGCATACAACTCATAAAACATCTTTTCCAAACCCCATAGCAGGCATACACCTTATAATACATCTTTTCCATCCCCCATAGCAAGCACACAACTCATAATACATCTTTTCCACCCCCCATAGCAGGCATACAACTCATAATACATCTTTTCCAAACCCCATAGCAGGCATACACATTATAATACATCTTTTCCATCCCCCATAGCAAGCACACAACTCATAATACATCTTTTCCACACACCCCACACCCCCCCCCCCCCCCCATCGCAGGCATACTACTCATAATACATCTTTTCCAACCCCCATAGCAAGCACACAACTCATAATACATCTTTTCCACACCCCTATCCATAGCAAGCCCGCAACTCATAATACATCTTTTCCACACACACCATAGCAGGCATACAACTCATAATACATCTTTTCCAACCCCCATAGCAGGCACACAACTCATAATACATCTTTTCCAACCCCCATAGCAGGCATACAACTCATAAAACATCTTTTCCAAACGCCAAACAAGTCATACACCTTATAATACATATTTTCCATCCCCCATAGCAAGCACACAACTCATAATACATCTTTTCCACCCCCCATAGCAGGCATACAACTCATAAAACATCTTTTCCAAACCCCATAGCAGGCATACACCTTATAATACATCTTTTCCATCCCCCATAGCAAGCACACAACTCATAATACATCTTTTCCACCACCCCATAGCAGGCATACAACTCATAATACATCTTTTCCAAACCCCATAGCAGGCATACACATTATAATACATCTTTTCCATCCCCCATAGCAAGCACACAACTCATAATACATCTTTTCCACACACACCACACCCCCCCCCCCATCGCAGGCATACTACTCATAATACATCTTTTCCAACCCCCATAGCAAGCACACAACTTATAATACATCTTTTCCACACCCCTATCCATAGCAAGCCCGCAACTCATAATACATCTTTTCCACACACACCATAGCAGGCATACAACTCATAATACATCTTTTCCAGCCCCCATAGCAAGCACACAACTCATAATACATCTTTTCCACACCCCCCCCCCCCATCGCAGGCATACAACTCATAATACATCTTTTCCACCCCATAGCAGGCACACAACTCATAATACATCTTTTCCACCACCCCCCATCGCAGGCATACAACTAATATTACATCTTTTCCAACCAGCATAGCAGGCACACAACTCATAATACATCTTCTCCAACCCCCATAGCAGGCATACAACTCATAATACATCTTTTCCAACCCCCATAGCAGGCATACAACTCATAATACATCTTTTCCACACACACCCCATAGCAAGCACGCAACTCATAATACATCTTTTCCACACACACCCCATCGCAGGCATACAACTCATAATACATCTTTTCCACCCCCATAGCAGGCATACAACTCATAATACATCTTTTCCACCACCCACCCACCCCCCCCCCCCCCATCGCAGGCATACAACTAATATTACATCTTTTCCAACCCCCATAGCAAGCACACAACTCATAATACATCTTTTCCACATACACACCCCCCCCCATCGCAGGCATACTACTCATAATACATCTTTTCCAACCCCCATAGCAAGCACACAACTCATAATACATCTTTTCCAACCCCCATAGCAAGCACACAACTCATAATACATCTTTTCCACACACACACACCCCCCCCCCCATCGCAGGCATACTACTCATAATACATCTTTTGCAACCCCCATAGCAAGCACACAACTCATAATACATCTTTTCCACACCCCTACCCATAGCAAGCACGCAACTCATAATACATCTTTTCCACACACACCATAGCAGGCATACAACTCATAATACATCTTTTCCAACCCCCATAGCAAGCACACAACTCATAATACATCTTTTCCAGCCCCCATAGCAGGCACACAACTCATAATACATCTTTTCCAACCACCATAGCAGGCACACAACTCATAATACATCTTTTCCAACCCCCATAGCAGGCACACAACTCATAATACATCTTTTCCACGCACGCACGCACGCACGCACGCAGGCAGGCACGCACGCAGGCAGGCACGCACGCACGCACGCACGCACGCAATCACGCACGCACGCAGGCACGCACGCACGTACGCACGTACGCACGCACAGCAGGCATACAACTTCTTCTTCTTCTTTTCGTTCATGATCATACCGCCAGTCCTGTAAGTCACTATCGACATGATCATACGCATACAACTCATAATACATCTTTTCCACCCCGCATAGCAGGCACACAACCCATAATACATCTTTTCCAACCACCATAGCAGGCATACAACTCATAATACATCTTTTCCAACCACCATAGCAGGCACACAACTAATATTACATCTTTTCCAACCACCATAGCTGGCATACACCTCATAATACATCTTTTCCAACCCCCATAGTAGGCACATAACTCATAATACATCTTTTCCACGAACCCCCCCCCCCCCCCTTCGCAGGCATACAACTCATAATACGTCGTTTCCAACCCCCATAGCAAGCACACAACTCATAATACATCTTTTCCACACCCCTCCCCATAGCAAGCACGCAACTCATAATACATCTTTTCCACACACACAGACCCCATAGCAGGTACACAACTCATAATACATCTTTTCCAACCACCATAGCAGGCATACAACTCATAATACATCTTTTCCAACCCCATAGCAGGCATACAACTCATAATACATCTTTTCCAACCCCCATAGCAGGCATACAACTCATAATACATCTTTTCCAACCCCCATCGCAGGCATCCAACTCATAATACATCTTTTCCAATCCCCATAGCAAGCACACAACTCATAATACATCTTTTCCACACGCCTCCCCATAGCAAGCACGCAACTCATAATACATCTTTTCCACACACACACCATAGCAGGCATACAACTCATAATACATCTTTTCCAACACCCATAGCAGGCATACAACTCATAATACATCTTTTCCGCCCCCATAGCAAGCACACAACTCATAATACATCTTTTCCAGCCCCCATAGCAGGCACACAACTCATAATACATCTTTTCCAACCACCATAGCAAGCACACAACTCATAATACATCTTTTCCAGCCCCCATAGCAGGCACACAACTCATAATACATCTTTTCCAACCCCCTTAGCAGGCACACAACTCATAATACATCTTTTCCACACACACCCCATAGCAGGCATACAACTCATAATACATCTTTTCCAACCCCCATAGCAGGCACACAACTCATAATACATCTTTTCCAACCCCCATAGCAGGCATACAACTCATAAAACATCTTTTCCAAACGCCATACCAGGCATACACCTTATAATACATCTTTTCCATCCCCCATAGCAAGCACACAACTCATAATACATCTTTTCCACCCCCCATAGCAGGCATACAACTCATAAAACATCTTTTCCAAACCCCATAGCAGGCATACACCTTATAATACATCTTTTCCATCCCCCATAGCAAGCACACAACTCATAATACATCTTTTCCACCCCCCATAGCAGGCATACAACTCATAATACATCTTTTCCAAACCCCATAGCAGGCATACACATTATAATACATCTTTTCCATCCCCCATAGCAAGCACACAACTCATAATACATCTTTTCCACACACCCCACACCCCCCCCCCATCGCAGGCATACTACTCATAATACATCTTTTCCAACCCCCATAGCAAGCACACAACTCATAATACATCTTTTCCACACCCCTATCCATAGCAAGCCCGCAACTCATAATACATCTTTTCCACACACACCATAGCAGGCATACAACTCATAATACATCTTTTCCAACCCCCATAGCAGGCACACAACTCATAATACATCTTTTCCAACCCCCATAGCAGGCATACAACTCATAAAACATCTTTTCCAAACGCCAAACAAGTCATACACCTTATAATACATCTTTTCCATCCCCCATAGCAAGCACACAACTCATAATACATCTTTTCCACCCCCCATAGCAGGCATACAACTCATAAAACATCTTTTCCAAACCCCATAGCAGGCATACACCTTATAATACATCTTTTCCATCCCCCATAGCAAGCACACAACTCATAATACATCTTTTCCACCACCCCATAGCAGGCATACAACTCATAATACATCTTTTCCAAACCCCATAGCAGGCATACACATTATAATACATCTTTTCCATCCCCCATAGCAAGCACACAACTCATAATACATCTTTTCCACACACCCCACACCCCCCCCCCCCATCGCAGGCATACTACTCATAATACATCTTTTCCAACCCCCATAGCAAGCACACAACTTATAATACATCTTTTCCACACCCCTATCCATAGCAAGCCCGCAACTCATAATACATCTTTTCCACACACACCATAGCAGGCATACAACTCATAATACATCTTTTCCAGCCCCCATAGCAAGCACACAACTCATAATACATCTTTTCCACACACCCCCCCCCCCCATCGCAGGCATACAACTCATAATACATCTTTTCCACCCCATAGCAGGCACACAACTCATAATACATCTTTTCCACCACCCCCCATCGCAGGCATACAACTAATATTACATCTTTTCCAACCAGCATAGCAGGCACACAACTCATAATACATCTTCTCCAACCCCCATAGCAGGCATACAACTCATAATACATCTTTTCCAACCCCCATAGCAGGCATACAACTCATAATACATCTTTTCCACACACACCCCATAGCAAGCACGCAACTCATAATACATCTTTTCCACACACAACCCATCGCAGGCATACAACTCATAATACATCTTTTCCACCCCCATAGCAGGCACACAACTCATAATACATCTTTTCCACCACCCACCCACCCCCCCCCCCCCCATCGCAGGCATACAACTAATATTACATCTTTTCCAACCCCCATAGCAAGCACACAACTCATAATACATCTTTTCCACACACACACCCCCCCATCGCAGGCATACTACTCATAATACATCTTTTCCAACCCCCATAGCAAGCACACAACTCATAATACATCTTTTCCAACCCCCATAGCAAGCACACAACTCATAATACATCTTTTCCACACACACACACCCCCCCCCCCCCATCGCAGGCATACTACTCATAATACATCTTTTGCAACCCCCATAGCAAGCACACAACTCATAATACATCTTTTCCACACCCCTACCCATAGCAAGCACGCAACTCATAATACATCTTTTCCACACACACCATAGCAGTCATACAACTCATAATACATCTTTTCCAACCCGCATAGCAGGCACTCAACTCATAATACATCTTTTCCAACCCCCATAGCAGGCATACAACTCATAATACATCTTTTCCAACCCCCATAGCAGGCATACAACTCATAATACATCTTTTCCACCCCCTATAGCAGGCACACAACTCATAATACATCTTTTCCACACACCCCCCCCCCCCATCGCAGGCATACAACTCATAATACATCTTTTCCACCCCATAGCAGGCACACAACTCATAATACATCTTTTCCACCACCCCCCCCCATCGCAGGCATACAACTAATATTACATCTTTTCCAACCAGCATAGCAGGCACACAACTCATAATACATCTCTTCCAACCCCCATAGCAGGCATACAACTCATAATACATCTTTTCCAACCCCCATAGCAGGCATACAACTCATAATACATCTTTTCCACACACACCCCATAGCAGGCATACAACTCATAATACATCTTTTCCAACCCCCATAGCAGGCACACAACTCATAATACATCTTTTCCAACCCCCATAGCAGGCATACAACTCATAAAACTTCTTTTCCAAACCCCATAGCAGGCATACACCTTATAATACATCTTTTCCATCCCCCATAGCAAGCACACAACTCATAATACATCTTTTCCACCCCCCATAGCAGGCATACAACTCATAATACATCTTTTCCAAACCCCATAGCAGGCATACAACTCATAATACATCTTTTCCAACCCCCATAGCAGGCACACAACTCATAATACATCTTTTCCACACACCCCACACACCCCCATCGCAGGCATACTACTCATAATACATCTTTTCCAACCCCCATAGCAAGCACACAACTCATAATACATCTTTTCCACACCCCTACCCATAGCAAGCACGCAACTCATAATACATCTTTTCCACACACACCATAGCAGGCATACAACTCATAATACATCTTTTCCAACCCGCATAGCAGGCACACAACTCATAATACATCTTTTCCAACCCCCATAGTAGGCATACAACTCATAATACATCTTTTCCAACCCCATGGCAGGCATACAACTCATAATACATCTTTTCCAGCCCCCATAGCAAGGACACAACTCATAATACATCTTTTCCAGCCCCCATAGCAAGCACACAACTCATAATACATCTTTTCCAACCACGATAGCAGGGACACAACTCATAATACATCTTTTCCAACCCCATAGCAGGCACACAACTCATAATACATCTTTTCCACTCACGCACGCACGCACGCACGCACGCACGCACGCACGCACGCACGCACGCACGCACGCAGGCAGGCACGCACGCATGCACGCACGCACGCAATCACGCACGCACGCAGGCACGCACGCACGTACGCACGCACAGCAGGCATACAACTTCTTCTTCTTCTTTTCGTTCGCTGATCATACCGCCAGTCCTGTAAGTGACTATAGACATGATCATAGGCATACAACTCATAATACATCTTTTCCACCCCGCATAGCAGGCACACAACCCATAATACATCTTTTCCAACCACCATAGCAGGCATACAACTCATAATACATCTTTTCCAACCACCATAGCAGGCACACAACTAATATTACATCTTTTCCAACCACCATAGCTGGCATACACCTCATAATACATCTTTTCCAACCCCCATAGTATGCACATAACTCATAATACATCTTTTCCACGAACCTCCCCCCCCCCTTCGCAGGCATCCAACTCATAATACATCTTTTCCAATCCCCATAGCAAGCACACAACTCATAATACATCTTTTCCACACGCCTCCCCATAGCAAGCACGCAACTCATAATACATCTTTTCCACACACACACACCATAGCAGGCATACAACTCATAATACATCTTTTCCAACACCCATAGCAGGCATACAACTCATAATACATCTTTTCCAACCCCATAGCAGGCATACAACTCATAATACATCTTTTCCAGCACCCATAGCAAGCACACAACTCATAATACATCTTTTCCGCCCCCATAGCAAGCACACAACTCATAATACATCTTTTCCAGCCCCCATAGCAGGCACACAACTCATAATACATCTTTTCCAACCACCATAGCAAGCACACAACTCATAATACATCTTTTCCAGCCCCCATAGCAGGCACACAACTCATAATACATCTTTTCCAACCCCCATAGCAGGCACACAACTCATAATACATCTTTTCCACACACACCCCATAGCAGGCATACAAGTCATAATACATCTTTTCCAACCCCCATAGCAGGCACACAACTCATAATACATCTTTTCCAACCCCCATAGCAGGCATACAACTCATAAAACATCTTTTCCAAACGCCATAGCAGGCATACACCTTATAATACATCTTTTCCATCCCCCATAGCAAGCACACAACTCATAATACATCTTTTCCACACACCCCACACCCCCCCCCATCGCAGGCATACTACTCATAATACATCTTTTCCAACCCCCATAGCAAGCACACAACTCATAATACATCTTTTCCACACCCCTATCCATAGCAAGCCCGCAACTCATAATACATCTTTTCCACACACACCATAGCAGGAATACAACTCATAATACATCTTTTCCAACCCGCATAGCAGGCACACAACTCATAATACATCTTTTCCAACCCCCATAGCAGGCATACAACTCATAATACATCTTTTCCAGCCCCCATAGCAAGCACACAACTCATAATACATCTTTTCCACACACCCCCCCCCCCCATCGCAGGCATACAACTCATAATACATCTTTTCCACCCCATAGCAGGCACACAACTCATAATACATCTTTTCCACCACCCCCCATCGCAGGCATACAACTAATATTACATCTTTTCCAACCAGCATAGCAGGCACACAACTCATAATACATCTTCTCCAACCCCCATAGCAGGCATACAACTCATAATACATCTTTTCCAACCCCCATAGCAGGCATACAACTCATAATACATCTTTTCCACCCCCATAGCAGGCACACAACTCATAATACATCTTTTCCACCACCCCCCCCCATCGCAGGCATACAACTAATATTACATCTTTTCCAACCAGCATAGCAGGCACACAACTCATAATACATCTTTTCCAACCCCCATAGCAGGCATACAACTCATAATACATCTTTTCCAACCCCATAGCAAGCACACAACTCATAATACATCTTTTCCACACACCCCACACCCCACCCCCATCGCAGGCATACTACTCATAATACATCTTTTCCAACCCCCATAGCAAGCACACAACTCATAATACATCTTTTCCACACCCCTACCCATAGCAAGCACGCAACTCATAATACATCTTTTCCACACACACCATAGCAGGCATACAACTCATAATACATCTTTTCCAACACGCATAGCAGGCACTCAACTCATAATACATCTTTTCCAACCCCCATAGCAGGCATACAACTCATAATACATCTTTTCCAACCCCCATAGCAGGCATACAACTCATAATACATCTTTTCCACCCCCTATAGCAGGCACACAACTCATAATACATCTTTTCCACACACCCCCCCCCCCCCATCGCAGGCATACAACTCATAATACATCTTTTCCAACCCCCATAGCAGGCACACAACTCATAATACATCTTTTCCACCACCCCCCCCCCCATCGCAGGCATACAACTAATATTACATCTTTTCCAACCAGCATAGCAGGCACACAACTCATAATACATCTCTTCCAACCCCCATAGCAGGCATACAACTCATAATACATCTTTTCCAACCCCCATAGCAGGCATACAACTCATAATACATCTTTTCCACACACACCCCATAGCAGGCATACAACTCATAATACATCTTTTCCAACCCCCATAGCAGGCACACAACTCATAATACATCTTTTCCAACCCCCATAGCAGGCATACAACTCATAAAACTTCTTTTCCAAACCCCATAGCAGGCATACACCTTATAATACATCTTTTCCATCCCCCATAGTAGGCACATAACTCATAATACATCTTTTCCACGAACCCCCCCCCCTTCGCAGGCATACAACTCATAATACGTCTTTTCCAACCCCCATAGCAAGCACACAACTCATAATACATCTTTTCCACACCCCTCCCCATAGCAAGCACGCAACTCATAATACATCTTTTCCACACTCACACAGACCCCATAGCAGGTACACAACTCATAATACATCTTTTCCAACCACCATAGCAGGCATACAACTCATAATACATCTTTTCCAACCCCATAGCAGGCATACAACTCATAATACATCTTTTCCAACCCCCATAGCAGGCATACAACTCATAATACATCTTTTCCAACCCCCATCGCAGGCATCCAACTCATAATACATCTTTTCCAATCCCAATAGCAAGCACACAACTCATAATACATCTTTTCCACACGCCTCCCCATAGCAAGCACGCAACTCATAATACATCTTTTCCACACACACACCATAGCAGGCATACAACTCATAATACCTCTTTTCCAACACCCATAGCAGGCATACAACTCATAATACATCTTTTCCAACCCCATAGCAGGCATACAACTCATAATACATCTTTTCCAGCACCCATAGCAAGCACACAACTCATAATACATCTTTTCCGACCCCATAGCAAGCACACAACTCATAATACATCTTTTCCAGCCCCCATAGCAGGCACACAACTCATAATACATCTTTTCCAACCACCATAGCAAGCACACAACTCATAATACATCTTTTCCAGCCCCCATAGCAGGCACACAACTCATAATACATCTTTTCCAACCCCCATAGCAGGCACACAACTCATAATACATCTTTTCCACGCACGCACGCACGCACGCACGCACGCACGCACGCACGCACGCACGCACGCACGCACGCACGCACGCACGCACGCACGCACGCACGCACGCAATCACGCACGCACGCACGCACGCACGCACGCACGCACGCAATCACGCACGCACGCACGCACGCACGCACGCACGCACGCACGCACGCACGCACGCACGCACGCACGCACAGCAGGCATACAACTTCTTCTTCTTCTTTTCGTTGGCTGATCATACCGCCAGTCCTGTAAGTGACTATCGACATGATCATAGGCATACAACTCATAATACATCTTTTCCACCCCCATAGCAGGCACACAACTCATAATACATCTTTTCCAACCCCCATAGCAGGCATACAACTCATAATACATCTTTTCCACCCACTATAGCAGGCACACAACTCATAATACATCTTTTCCACACACCCCCCTCCCCCCCCCCATCGCAGGCATACAACTCATAATACATCTTTTCCACCCCATAGCAGGCACACAACTCATAATACATCTTTTCCACCACGCCCCCATCGCAGGCATACAACTAATATTACATCTTTTCCAACCGGCATAGCAGGCACACAACTCATAATACATCTTTTCCAACCCCCATAGCAGGCATACAACTCATAATACATCTTTTCCAAACCCCATAGCAGGCATACACCTTATAATACATCTTTTCCATCCACAATAGCAAGCACACAACTCATAATACATCTTTTCCACCCCCCATAGCAGGCACACAACTCATAATACATCTTTTCCACCACCCCCCCCCCACCCCCTCGCAGGCATACTACTCATAATACATCTTTTCCAACCCCCATAGCAAGCACACAACTCATAATACATCTTTTCCACACCCCTACCCATAGCAAGCACGCAACTCATAATACATCTATTCCACACACACCATAGCAGGCATACAACTCATAATACATCTTTTCCAACCCCATGGCAGGCATACAACTCATAATACATCTTTTCCAGCCCCCATAGCAAGCACACAACTCATTATACATCTTTTCCAGCCCCCATAGCAAGCACACAACTCATAATACATCTTTTCCAACCACGATAGCAGGGACACAACTCATAATACATCTTTTCCAACCCCATAGAAGGCACACAACTCATAATACATCTTTTCCACACACGCACGCACGCACGCACGCACGCACGCACGCACGCACGCACGCAGGCAGGCACGCACGCACGCACGCACACAATCACGCAGGCACGCACGCTCGTACGCACGCACAGCAGGCATACAACTTCTTCTTCTTCTTTTCGTTCGCTGATCATACCGCCAGTCCTGTAAGTGACTATCGACATGATCATAGGCATACAACTCATAATACATCTTTTCCACCCCGCATAGCAGGCACACAACCAATAATACATCTTTTCCAACCAGCATAGCAGGCATACAACTCATGATACATCTTTTCCAACCACCATAGCAGGCACACAACTAATATTACTTCTTTTCCAACCACCATAGCTGGCATACACCTCATAATACATCTTTTCCAACCCCCATAGTAGGCACATAACTCATAATACATCTTTTCCACGAACCCCCCCCCCCCCCCTTCGCAGGCATACAACTCGTAATACGTCTTTTCCAACCCCCATAGCAAGCAGACAACTCATAATACATCTTTTCCACACCCCTCCCCATAGCAAGCACGCAACTCATAATACATCTTTTCCACACACACAGACCCCATAGCAGGTACACAACTCATAATACATCTTTTCCAACCACCATAGCAGGCATACAACTCATAATACATCTTTTCTAACCCCCAAAGCAGGCATACAACTCATAATACATCTTTTCCAACCCCCATAGCAGGCATACAACTCATAATACATCTTTTCCAACCCCCATCGCAGGCATACAACTCATAATATATCTTTTCCAATCCCCATAGCAAGCACACAACTCATGATACATCTTTTCCACACGCCTCCCCATAGCAAGCTCGCAACTCATAATACATCTTTTCCACACACACACATCATAGCAGGCATACAACTCATAATACATCTTTTCCACACACACCCCCCCCACCATCGCAGGCATACAACTCATAATACATCTTTTCTAACCCCCATAGCAAGCACACAACTCATAATACATCTTTTCCACACCCCTCCCCATAGCAAGCACGCAACTCATAATACATCTTTTCCAACCCCATGGCAGGCATACAACTAATAATACATCTTTTCCAACCACCATAGCAGGCACACAACTCATAATACATCTTTTCCACGCACGCACGCACGCACGCACGCACGCACGCAGGCACGCACGCACGCACGCACGCACGCACGCGCGCAATCACGCACGCAATCACGCACGCACGCACGCACGCAAGCACGCACGCACGCACGCACGCACGCACGCACGCACGCACGCACGCACGCACGCACGCACGCACGCACGCACGCACGCACGCACAGCAGGCATACAACTTCTTCTTCTTCTTTTCGTTGGCTGATCATACCGCCAGTCCTGTAAGTGACTATCGACATGATCATAGGCATACAACTCATAATACATCTTTTCCACCCCCATAGCAGGCACACAACTCATAATACATCTTTTCCAACCCCCATAGCAGGCATACAACTCATAATACATCTTTTCCACCCACTATAGCAGGCACACAACTCATAATACATCTTTTCCACACACCCCCCTCCCCCCCCCATCGCAGGCATACAACTCATAATACATCTTTTCCACCCCATAGCAGGCACACAACTCATAATACATCTTTTCCACCACCCCCCCATCGCAGGCATACAACTAATATTACATCTTTTCCAACCGGCATAGCAGGCACACAACTCATAATACATCTTTTCCAACCCCCATAGCAGGCATACAACTCATAATACATCTTTTCCAACCCCCATAGCTGGCATACAACTCATAATACATCTTTTCCACACACACCCCATAGCAGGCATACAACTCATAATACATCTTTTCCAACCCCCATAGCAGGCACACAACTCATAATACATCTTTTCCAACCCCCATAGCAGGCATACAACTCATAATACATCTTTTCCAAACCCCATAGCAGGCATACACCTTATAATACATCTTTTCCATCCCCCATAGCAAGCACACAACTCATAATACATCTTTTCCACCCCCATAGCAGGCATACAACTCATAATACATCTTTTCCAAACCCCATAGCAGGCATACACCTTATAATACATCTTTTCCATCCCCCATAGCAAGCACACAACTCATAATACATCTTTTCCACACACACACACCCCCCCCCCCCATCGCAGGCATACTACTCATAATACATCTTTTCCAACCCCCATAGCAAGCACACAACTCATAATACATCTTTTCCACACCCCTACCCATAGCAAGCACGCAACTCATAATACATCTTTTCCACACACACCATAGCAGGCATACAACTCATAATACATCTTTTCCAACCCCCATAGCAGGCATACAACTCATAATACATCTTTTCCAACCCCATGGCAGGCATACAACTCATAATACATCTTTTCCAGCCCCCATAGCAAGCACACAACTCATAATACATCTTTTCCAGCCCCCATAGCAAGCACAAAAATTTTCGTTCGCTGATCATACCGCCAGTCCTGTAAGTGACTATCGACATGATCATAGGCATACAACTCATAATACATCTTTTCCACCCCGCATAGCAGGCACACAACCCATAATACATCTTTTCCAACCACCATAGCAGGCATACAACTCATAATACATCTTTTCCAACCACTATAGCAGGCACCCAACTAACATTACATCTTTTCCCACCACCATAGCAGGCATACAACTCATAATACATATTTTCCAACCACCATAGCAGGCATACAACTCATAATACATCTTTTCCAACCCCCATAGTAGGCACATAACTCATAATACATCTTTTCCACGAACCCCCCCCCCCCTTCGCAGGCATACAACTCATAATACGTCTTTTCCAACCCCGATAGCAAGCAGACAACTCATAATACATCTTTTCCACACCCCTCCCCATAGCAAGCACGCAACTCATAATACATCTTTTCCACACACACAGACCCCATAGCAGGTACACAACTCATAATACATCTTTTACAACCACCATAGCAGGCATACAACTCATAATACATCTTTTCAAACCCCCATAGCAGGCATACAACTCATAATACATCTTTTCCAACCCCCATAGCAGGCATACAACTCATAAAACATCTTTTCCAATCCCCATCGCAGGCATACAACTCATAATATATCTTTTCCAATCCCCATAGCAAGCACACAACTCATAATACATCTTTTCCACACGGCTCCCCATAGCAAGCACGCAACTCATAATACATCTTTTCCACACACACACCATAGCAGGCATACAACTCATAATACATCTTTTCCACACACACCCCCCCCCCCACCATCGCAGACATACAACTCATAATACATCTTTTCCAACCCCCATAGCAAGCACACAACTCATAATACATCTTTTCCAACCCCCATAGCAGGCATACAACTCATAATACATCTTTTCCACACCCTATAGCAGGCACACAAATCATAATACATCTTTTCCACACACACACACCCCCCCCCCCATCACAGGCATACAACTCATAATACATCTTTTCCACCCCCATTGCAGGCACACAACTCATAATACATCTTTTCCACCCCCCCCATCGCAGGCATACAACTAATATTACATCTTTTCCAACCAGCATAGCAAGCACACAACTCATAATACATCTTTTCCAACCCCCATAGCAGGCATACAACTCATAATACATCTTTTCCAACCCACATAGCAGGCATACAACTCATAATACATCTTTTCCACACACACCCCATAGCAGGCATACAACTCATAATACATCTTTTCCAACCCCCATAGCAGGCACACAACTCATAATACATCTTTTCCAACCCCCATAGCAGGCATACAACTCATAATACATCTTTTCCAAACCCCATAGCAGGCATACACCTTATAATACATCTTTTCCATCCCCCCTAGCAAGCACACAACTCATAATACATCTTTTCCACCCCCCATAGCAGGCACACAACTCATAATACATCTTTTCCACACACCCCCCCCCCCATCGCAGGCATACTACTCATAATACATCTTTTCCAACCCCCATAGCAAGCACACAACTCATAATACATCTTTTCCACACCCCTACCCATAGCAAGCACGCAACTCATAATACATCTTTTCCACACACACCATAGCAGGCATACAACTCATAATACATCTTTTCCAACCCGCATAGCAGGCACACAACTCATAATACATCTTTTCCAACCCCCATAGCAGGCATACAACTCATAATACATCTTTTCCAACCCCATGGCAGGCATACAACTCATAATACATCTTTTCCAGCCCCCATAGCAAGCACACAACTCATAATACATCTTTTCCAGCCCCCATAGCAAGCACACAACTCATAATACATCTTTTCCAACCACGATAGCAGGGACACGCAGGCAGGCACGCACGCACGCACGCACGCACGCACGCACGCAATCACGCACGCACGCAGGGACGCACGCACGTACGCACGCACAGCAGGCATACAACTTCTTCTTCTTCTTTTCGTTCGCTGATCATACCGCCAGTCCTGTAAGTGTCTATCGACATGATCATAGGCATACAACTCATAATACATCTTTTCCACCCCGCATAGCAGACACACAACCCATAATACATCTTTTCCAACCACCATAGCAGGCACACAACTAATATTACATCTTTTCCTACCACCAGAGCTGGCATACACCTCAGCACGCAACTCATAATACATCTTTTCCACACACACAGACCCCATAGCAGGTACACAACTCATAATACATCTTTTCCAACCACCATAGCAGGCATACAACTCATAATACATCTTTTCCAACCCCCATAGCAGGCATACAACTCATAATACATCTTTTCCAACCCCCATAGCAGGCATACAACTCATAAAACATCTTTTCCAACCCCCATCGCAGGCATACAACTCATAATATATCTTTTCCAATCCCCATAGCAAGCACACAACTCATAATACATCTTTTCCACACGCCTCCCCATAGCAAGCACGCAACTCATAATACATCTTTTCCACACACACACCATAGCAGGCATACAACTCATGATACATCTTTTCCACACACCTCCCCCCCCCCATCGCAGGCATACAACTCATAATACATCTTTTCCAACCCCCATAGCAAGCACACAACTCATAATACAATTTTTCCACACCCCTCCCCATAGCAAGCACGCAACTCATAATACATCTTTTCCACACACACCATAGCAGGCATACAACTCATAATACATCTTTTCCAACCCCCATAGCAGGCACACAACTCATAATACATCTTTTCCAACCCCCATAGCAGGCATACAACTCATAATACATCTTTTCCAACCCCATGGCAGGCATACAACTCATAATACATCTTTTCCAGCCCCCATAGCAAACACACAACTCATAATACATCTTTTCCAGCCCCCATAGCAAGCACACAACTCATAATACATCTTTTCCAACCACGATAGCAGGCACACAACTCATAATACATCTTTTCCAACCCCATAGCAGGCACACAACTCATAATACATCTTTTCCACACACGCACGCACGCACGCACGCACGCACGCACGCACGCACGCACGCACGCACGCACGCACGCACGCACGCACGCACGCACGCACGCACGCACTGCAGGCATACCACTTCTTCTTCTTCTTTTCGTTCGCTGATCATACCGCCAGTCCTGTAAGTGACTATAGACATGATCATAGGCATACAACTCATAATACATCTTTTCCAACCACCATAGCAGGCATACAACTCATAATACATCTTTTCCAACCCCCATAGCAGGCATACAACTAATAATATATCTTTTCCAACCCCCATAACAAGCACACAACTCATAATACATCTATTCCAACCACCATAGCAAGCACACAACTCATAATACATCTTTTCCAACCCGCATAGCAGGCACACAACTCATAATACATCTTTTCCAACCACCATTGCAGGCACACAACTTATAATACATCTTTTCCAACCCCCATAGCAAGCACACAACTCATAATAGATCTTTTGCACACCCCTCCCCATAGCAAGCACGCAACTCATAATACATCTTTTCAACACACACAGACCCCATATCAGGCATACAACTCATAATACATCTTTTCCAACCCCCATTGCAAGCACACAACTCATAATAAATCTTTTCTACACACACAGACCCCATAGCAGGTACACAACTCATAATACATCTTTTCCAACCACCATAGCAGGCATACAACTCATAATGCATCTTTTCCAACCCCCATAGCAGGCATACAACTCATAATACATCTTTCCCAACCCCCATCGCAGACATACAACTCATAATACATCTTTTCCAGCCCCCATAGCAAGCACACAACTCATAATACATCTTTTCCACACACACCCCCCCCCATCGCAGGCATACAACTCATAATACATCTTTTCCAACCCCCATAGCAAGCACACAACTCATGATACATCTTTTCCACACCCCTCCCCATAGCAAGCACGCAACTCATAATACATCTTTTCCACACACACCATAGCTGGCATACAACTCATAATACATCTTTTCCAACCCCCATAGCAGGCACACAACTCATAATACATCTTTTCCAACCCCCATAGCAGGCATACAACTCATAATACATCTTTTCCAACCCCATGGCAGGAATACAACTCATAATACATCTTTTCCAGCCCCCATAGCAAGCACACAACTCATAATACATCTTTTGCAGCCCCCATAGCAAGCACACAAATCATAATACATCTTTTCCAACCACGATAGCAGGCACACAACTCATAATACATCTTTACCACACACGCACGCACGCACGCACGCACGCACGCACGCACGCACGCACGCACGCACGCACTGCAGGCATACCACTTCTTCTTCTTCTTTTCGTTCGCTGATCATACCGCCAGTCCTGTAAGTGACTATAGACATGATCATAGGCATACAACTCATAATACATCTTTTCCAACAACCATAGCAGGCATACAACTCATAATACATCTTTTCCAACCCCCATAGCAGGCATACAACTAATAATATATCTTTTCCAACCCCCATAACAAGCACACAACTCATAATACATCTATTCCAACCACCATAGCAAGCACACAACTCATAATACATCTTTTCTAACCCGCATAGCAGGCACACAACTCATAATACATCTTTTCCAACCACCATTGCAGGCACACAACTTATAATACATCTTTTCCAACCCCCATAGCAAGCACACAACTCATAATAGATCTTTTGCACACCCCTCCCCATAGCAAGCACGCAACTCATAATACATCTTTTCAACACACACAGACCCCATATCAGGCATACAACTCATAATACATCTTTTCCAACCCCCATTGCAAGCACACAACTCATAATACATCTTTTCCACACACACAGACCCCATAGCAGGTACACAACTCATAATACATCTTTTCCAACCACCATAGCAGGCATACAACTCATAATGCATCTTTTCCAACCCCCATAGCAGGCATACAACTCATAATACATCTTTCCCAACCCCCATCGCAGACATACAACTCATAATACATCTTTTCCAGCCCCCATAGCAAGCACACAACTCATAATACATCTTTTCCACACACACCCCCCCCCCATCGCAGGCATACAACTCATAATACATCTTTTCCAACCCCCATAGCAAGCACACAACTCATGATACATCTTTTCCACACCCCTCCCCATAGCAAGCACGCAACTCATAATACATCTTTTCCACACACACCATAGCTGGCATACAACTCATAATACATCTTTTCCAACCCCCATAGCAGGCACACAACTCATAATACATCTTTTCCAACCCCCATAGCAGGCATACAACTCATAATACATCTTTTCCAACCCCATGGCAGGCATACAACTCATAATACATCTTTTCCAGCCCCCATAGCAAGCACACAACTCATAATACATCTTTTGCAGCCCCCATAGCAAGCACACAAATCATAATACATCTTTTCCAACCACGATAGCAGGCACACAACTCATAATACATCTTTACCACACACGCACGCACGCACGCACGCACGCACGCACGCACGCACGCACGCACGCACGCACGCACGCACGCACGCACGCACGCACAGCAGGCATACAACTTCTTCTTCTTCTTTTCGTTCGCTGATCATACCGCCAGACCTGTAAGTGACTATCGACATGATCATAGGCATACAACTCATAATATATCTTTTCCAACCCCCATAGCAGGCACACAACTCATCATACATCTTTTCCAACCCCCATAGCAGGCACACAACTCATAATACATGTTTTCCAACCCCCATAGCAGGCATGCAACTCATAATACATCTTTTCCAACCACGATAGCAGGCATACAACTCATAATACATCTTTTCGAACCCCCATAGCAGGCATACAACTAATAATATATCATTTCCAACCCCCATAACAAGCACACAACTCATAATACATCTATTCCAACCACCATAGCAAGCACACAACTCATAATACATCTTTTCCAACCCGCATAGCAGGCACACAACCCATAATACATCTTTTCCAACCACCATAGCAGGCATACAACTCATAATACATCTTTTCCAACCACAATAGCAGGCACACAACTTATAATACATCTTTTCCAACCCCCATAGCAATCACACAACTCATAATACATCTTTTGCTCACCCCTCCCTATAGCAAGCACCCAACTCATAATACATCTTTTCCACACACTCAGACCCCATATCAGGCATACAACTCATAATACATCTTTTCCAACCCCCATTGCAAGCACACAACTCATAATACATCTTGTTCACACCCCTCACCATAGCAAGCACGCAACTCATAATACATCTTTTCCACACACACAGACCCCATAGCAGGTACACAACTCATAATACATCTTTTCCAACCACCTTAGCAGGCATACAACTCATAATACATCTTTTCCAAGCCGCATAGCAGGCATACAACTCATAATACATCTTTCCCAACCCCCATCGCAGGCATACAACTCATAATACATCTTTTCCAGCCCCCATAGCAAGCACACAACTCATAATACATCTTTTCCACCTCCATAGCAGGCACACAACTCATAATACATCTTTTCCACACACCCCCCCCCCCCCCCAAAGCAGGCATACAACTCATAATACATCTTTTCCAACCCCCATTGCAGGCACACAACTCATAATACACCTTTTCCACACCCCTCCCCATAGCAAGCACACAACTCATAATACATCTTTTCCAACCCGCATAGCAGGCACACAACCCATAATACATCTTTTCCAACCACCATAGCAGGCATACAACTCATAATACATCTTTTCCAACCACAATAGCAGGCACACAACTTATAATACATCTTTTCCAACCCCCATAGCAATCACACAACTCATAATACATCTTTTGCTCACCCCTCCCTATAGCAAGGACGCAACTCATAATACATCTTTTCCACACACTCAGACCCCATATCAGGCATACAACTCATAATACATCTTTTCCAACCCCCATTGCAAGCACACAACTCATAATACATCTTGTTCACACCCCTCACCATAGCAAGCACGCAACTCATAATACATCTTTTCCACACACACAGACCCCATAGCAGGTACACAACTCATAATACATCTTTTCCAACCACCTTAGCAGGCATACAACTCATAATACATCTTTTCCAAGCCGCATAGCAGGCATACAACTCATAATACATCTTTCCCAACCCCCATCGCAGGCATACAACTCATAATACATCTTTTCCAGCCCCCATAGCAAGCACACAACTCATAATACATCTTTTCCACCTCCATAGCAGGCACACAACTCATAATACATCTTTTCCACACACCCCCCATCGCAGGCATACAACTCATAATACATCTTTTCCAACCCCCATTGCAGGCACACAACTCATAATACACCTTTTCCACACCCCTCCCCATAGCAAGCACACAACTCATAATACATCTTTTCCACACCCCTCCCCATAGCAAGCACGCAACTCATAATACATCTTTTCCACACACACCATAGCAGGCATACAACTCATAATACATCTTTTCCAACCCCCATAGCAGGCACACAACTCATAATACATCTTTTCCACCCCCATAGCAGGCATACAACTCATAATACATCTTTTCCAACCCCATGGCAGGCATACAACTCATAATACATCTTTTCCAGCCCCCATAGCAAGCACACAACTCATAATACATCTTTTCCACACACCTCCCCCCATGGCAGGCATACAACTCATAATACATCTTTTCCAACCCCATGGCAGGCATACAACTCATAATACATCTTTTCCAACCCCCATAGCAGGCATACAACTCATAATGCATCTTTTCCATCCCCCATAGCAGGCATACAACTCATAATACATCTTTCCCAACCCCCATCACAGGCATACAACTCATAATACATCTTTTCCAGCCCCCATAGCAAGCACACAACTCATAATACATCTTTTCCACCCCCCATAGCAGGCACACAACTCATAATACATCTTTTCCACACACACCCCCATCGCAGGCATACAACTCATAATACATCTTTTCCAACCCCCATAGCAAGCACACAACTCATAATACATCTTTTCCACACCCCTCCCCATAGCAAGCACTCAACTCATAATACATCTTTTCCACACACACCATAGCAGGCATACAACTCATAATACATCTTTTCCAACCCCCATAGCAGGCACACAACTCATAATACATCTTTTCCAACCCCCGTAGCAGGCATACAACTCATAATACATCTTTTCCAACCCCATGGCAGGCATACAACTCATAATACATCTTTTCCAGCCCCCATAGCAAGCACACAACTCATAATACATCTTTTCCACACACACTCCCCCCCCCCCCCCATCGCAGGCATACAACTCATAATACATCTTTTCCAGCCCCCATAGCAACCACACAACTCATAATACATCTTTTCCAACCACGATAGCAGGCACACAACTCATAATACATCTTTTCCAACCCCATAGCAGGCACACAACTCATAATACATCTTTTCCACGCAAGCACGCACGCACGCACGCACGCACGCACGCACGCACGCACGCACGCACGCACGCACGCACGCACGCACGCACGCACTGCAGGCATACACCTTCTTCTTCTTCTTCTTTTCGTTCGCTGATCATACCGCCAGTCCTGTAAGTGACTATCGACATGATCATAGGCATACAACTCATAATACATCTTTTCCAACCACCATAGCAGGCATACAACTCATAATACATCTTTTCCAATCCCCATAGCAGGCATACAGCTAATAATATATCGTTTCCAACCCCCATAACAAGCACACATCTCATAATACATCTATTCCAACCACCATAGCAAGCACACAACTCATAATACATCTTTTCCAACCCGCATAGCAGGCACACAACCCATAATACATCTTTTCCAACCACCATAGCAGGCATACAACTCATAATACATCTTTTCCAACCACCATAGCAGGCACACAACTTATAATACATCTTTTCCAACCCCCATAGCAAGCACACAACTCATAATACATCTTTTGCACACCCCTCCCCATAGCAAGCACGCAACTCATAATACATCTTTTCCACACACACAGACCCCATATCAGGCATACAACTCATAATACATCTTTTCCAACCCCCATTGCAAGCACACAACTCATAATACATCTTTTTCACACCCCTCCCAATAGCAAGCACGCAACTCATAATACATCTTTTCCACACACACAGACCCCATAGCAGGTACACAACTCATAATACATCTTTTCCAACCACCATAGCAGGCATACAACTCATAATACAACTTTTCCAACCCCCATAGCAGGCATACAACTCATAATACATCTTTCCCAACCCCCATCGCAGGCATACAACTCATACTACATCTTTTCCAGCCCCCATAGCAAGCACACAACTCATAATACATATTTTCCACCCCCCATAGCAGGCACACAACTCATAATACATCTTTTCCACACACACACCCCCCCCCCCCCCATCCCAGGCATACAACTCATAATACATCTTTTCCAACCCCCATAGCAAGCACACAACTCATAATACATCTTTTCCACACCCCTCCCCATAGCAAGCACGCAACTCATAATACATCTTTTCCTCACACACCATAGCAGGCATACAACTCATAATACATCTTTTCCAACCCCCATAGCAGGCACACAACTCATAATACATCTTTTCCAACCCCCATAGCAGGCATACAACTCATAATACATCTTTTCCAACCCCATGGCAGGCATACAACTCATAAAACATCTTTTCCAGCCCCCATAGCAAGCACACAACTCATAATACATCTTTACCAACCACGATAGCAGGCACACAACTCATAATACATATTTTCCAACCCCATAGCAGGCACACAACTCATAATACATCTTTTCCACACACGCACGCACGCACGCACGCACGCACGCACGCACGCACGCACGCACGCACGCACGCACGCACGCACGCACGCACAGCAGGCATACAACTTCTTCTTCTTCTTTTCGTTCGCTGATCATACCGCCAGTCCTGTAAGTGACTATCGACATGATCATAGGCATACAACTCATAATATATCTTTTCCAACCCCCATAGCAGGCACACAACTCATCATACATCTTTTCCAACCCCCATAGCAGGCACACAACACATAATACATGTTTTCCATCCCCCATAGCAGGCATGCAACTCATAATACATCTTTTCCAACTACGATAGCAGGCATACAACTCATAATACATCTTTTCCAACCCCCATAGCAGGCATACAACTAATAATATATCTTTTCCAACATCCATAACAAGCACACAACTCATAATACATCTATTCCAACCACCATAGCAAGCACACAACTCATAATACATCTTTTCCAACCCGCATAGCAGGCACACAACCCATAATACATCTTTTCCAACCACCATAGCAGGCATACAACTCATAATACATCTTTTCCAACCACCATAGCAGGCACAAAATTATAATACATCTTTTCCAACCCCCATAGCAAGCACACAACTCATAATACATCTTTTGCACACCCCTCCCCATAGCAAGCACGCAACTCATAATACATCTTTTCCACACACTCAGACCCCATATCAGGCATACAACTCATAATACATCTTTTCCAACCCCCATTGCAAGCACACAACTCATAATACATCTTTTTCACACCCCTCTCCATAGCAAGCACGCAACTCATAATACATCTTTTCAACACACACAGACCCCATAGCAGGTACACAACTCATAATACATGTTTTCCAACCACCATAGCAGGCACACAACTCATAATACATCTTTTCCACACACACCCCCCCCCCCCCAATCGCAGGCATACAACTCATAATACATCTTTTCCAACCCCCATTGCAAGCACACAACTCATAATACATCTTTTCCACACCCCTCCCCATAGCAAGCACACAACTCATAATACATCTTTTCCACACCCCTCCCCATAGCAAGCACGCAACTCATAATACATCTTTTCCACACACACCATAGCAGGCATACAACTCATAATACATCTTTTCCAACCACCATAGCAGGCACACAACTCATAATACATCTTTTCCAACCCCCATAGCAGGCATACAACTCATAATACATCTTTTCCAACCCCATGGCAGGCATACAACTCATAATACATCTTTTCCAGCCCCCATAGCAAGCACACAACTCATAATACATCTTTTCCACACACCCCCCCCCCCCCCATCGCAGGCATACAACTCATAATACATCTTTTCCAACCCCATGGCAGGCATACAACTCATAATACATCTTTTCCAGCCCCCATAGCAAGCACACAACTCATAATACATCTTTTCCACACACCCCCCCCCCCCCCATCGCAGGCATACAACTCATAATACATCTTTTCCAACACCATGGCAGGCATACAACTCAAAATACATCTTTTCCAGCCCCCATAGCAAGCACACAACTCATAATACATCTTTTCCAGCCCCCATAGCAACCACACAACTCATAATACATCTTTTCCAACCACGATAGCAGGCACACAACTCATAATACATCTTTTCCAACCCCATAGCAGGCACACAACTCATAATACATCTTTTCCACGCACGCACGCACGCACGCACGCACGCACGCACGCACGCACGCACGCACGCACGCACGCACGCACGCACGCACGCACGCACGCACGCACGCACGCACGCACGCACGCACGCACGCACGCACGCACGCACGCACGCACGCACGCACGCACGCACGCACGCACGCACGCACGCACGCACGCACGCACGCACTGCAGGCATACACCTTCTTCTTCTTCTTCTTTTCGTTCGCTGATCATACCGCCAGTCCTGTAAGTGACTATCGACATGATCATAGGCATACAACTCATAATACATCTTTTCCAACCACCATAGCAGGCAGACAACTCATAATACATCTTTTCCAACCCCCATAGCAGGCATACAACTAATAATATATCGTTTCCAACCCCCATAACAAGCACACATCTCATAATACATCTATTCCAACCACCATAGCAAGCACACAACTCATAATACATCGTTTCCAACCCGCATAGCAGGCACACAACCCATAATACATCTTTTCCAACCACCATAGCAGGCATACAACTCATAATACATCTTTTCCAACCACCATAGCAGGCACACAACTTATAATACATCTTTTCCAACCCCCATAGCAAGCACGCAACTCATAATACATCTTTTCCACACACACAGACCCCATATCAGGCATACAACTCATAATACATCTTTTCCAACCCCCATTGCAAGCACACAACTCATAATACATCTTTTTCACACCCCTCTCCATAGCAAGTACGCAACTCATAATACATCTTTTCCACACACACAGACCCCATAGCAGGTACACAACTCATAATACATCTTTTCCAACCACCATAGCAGGCATACAACTCATAATCCATCTTTTCCACACACCCCCCCCCCCCCCCATCGCAGGCATACAACTCATAATACATCTTTTCCACACCCCTCCCCATAGCAAGCACACAACTCATAATACAACTTTTCCAGACCCCTCCCCATAGCAAGCACGCAACTCATAATACATCTTTTCCACACACACCATAGCAGGCATACAACTCATAATACATCTTTTCCAACCCCCATAGCAGGCACACAACTCATAATACATCTTTTCCAACCCCCATAGCAGGCATACAACTCATAATACATCTTTTCCAACCCCATGGCAGGCATACAACTCATAATACATCTTTTCCAGCCCCCATAGCAAGCACACAACTCATAATACATCTTTTCCACACACCCCCCCCCATCGCAGGCATACAACTCATAATACATCTTTTCCAACCCCATGGCAGGTATACAACTCAAAATACATCTTTTCCAGCCCCCATAGCAAGCACACAACTCATAATACATCTTTTCCAGCCCCCATAGCAACCACACAACTCATAATACATCTTTTCCAACCACGATAGCAGGCACACAACTCATAATACATCTTTTCCAACCCCATAGCAATCACACAACTCATAATACATCTTTTCCACGCACGCACGCACGCACGCACGCACGCACGCACGCACTCACGCACGCACGCACGCACTGCAGGCAAACACCTTCTTCTTCTTCTTCTTTTCGTTCGCTGATCATACCGCCAGTCCTGTAAGTGACTATCGACATGATCATAGTCATACAACTCATAATACACCTTTTCCAACCACCATAGCAGGCATACAACTCATAATACATCTTTTCCAACCCCCATAGCAGGCATACAACTAATAATATATCGTTTCCAACCCCCATAACAAGCACACATCTCATAATACATCTATTCCAACCACTATAGCAAGCACACAACTCATAATACATCGTTTCCAACCCGCATAGCAGGCACACAACCCATAATACATCTTTTCCAACCACCATAGCAGGCATACAACTCATAATACATCTTTTCCAACCACCATAGCAGGCACACAACTTATAATACATCTTTTCCAACCCCCATAGCAAGCACACAACTCATAATACATCTTTTGCACACCCCTCCCCATAGCAAGCACGCAACTCATAATACATCTTTTCCACATACACAGACCCCATATCAGGCATAGAACTCATAATACATCTTTTCCAACCCCCATTGCAAGCACACAACTCATAATACATCTTTTCCACACCCCTCCCCATAGCAAGCACACAACTCATAATACATCTTTTCCAGACCCCTCCCCATAGCAAGCACGCAACTCATAATACATCTTTTCCACACACACCATAGCAGGCATACAACTCATAATACATCTTTTCCAACCCCCATAGCAGGCACACAACTCATAATACATCTTTTCCAGCCCCCATAGCAAGCACACAACTCATAATACATCTTTCCAACTCCCCCCCCCCCCCCATCGCAGGCATACAACACATAATACATCTTTTCCAACCCCATGGCAGGCATACAACTCAAAATACATCTTTTCCAGCCCCCATAGCAAGCACACAACTCATAATACATCTTTTCCAGCCCCCATAGCAACCACACAACTCATAATACATCTTTTCCAACCACGATAGCAGGCACACAACTCATAATACATCTTTTCCAACCCCATAGCAGGCACACAACTCATAATACATCTTTTCCACGCACGCACGCACGCACGCACGCACGCACGCACGCACGCACGCACGCACGCACGCACGCACGCACGCACGCACGCACGCACGCACGCACGCACGCACGCACGCACGCACGCACGCACGCACGCACGCACGCACGCACTCACGCACGCACGCATGCACTGCAGGCATACACCTTCTTCTTCTTCTTCTTTTCGTTCGCTGATCATACCGCCAGTCCTGTAAGAGACTATCGACATGATCATAGGCATACAACTCATAATACATCTTTTCGAACCACCATAGCAGGCATACAACTCATAATACATCTTTTCCAACCCCCATAGCAGGCATACAACTAATAATATATCGTTTCCAACCCCCATAACAAGCACACATCTCATAATACATCTATTCCAACCACCATAGCAAGCACACAACTCGTAATACATCGTTTCCAACCCGCATAGCAGGCACACAACCCATAATACATCTTTTCCAACCACCATAGCAGGCATACAACTCATAATACATCTTTTCCAACCACCATAGCAGGCACACAACTTATAATACATCTTTTCCAACCCCCATAGCAAGCACACAACTCATAATACATCTTTTCCAACCCCCATAGCAGGCATACAACTCATAATACTTCTTTTCCAACCCCATGGCAGGCATACAACTCATAATACATCTTTTCCAGCCCCCATAGCAAGCACACAACTCATAATACATCTTTTCCACACACCCCCCCCCCCCATCGCAGGCATACAACTCATAATACATCTTTTCCAACCCCATGGCAGGTATACAACTCAAAATACATCTTTTCCAGCCCCCATAGCAAGCACACAACTCATAATACATCTTTTCCAGCCCCCATAGCAACCACACAACTCATAATACATCTTTTCCAACCACGATAGCAGGCACACAACTCATAATACATCTTTTCCAACCCCATAGCAGGCACACAACTCATAATACATCTTTTCCACGCACGCACGCACGCACGCACGCACGCACGCACGCACGCACGCACGCACGCACGCACGCACGCACGCACTCACGCACGCACGCACGCACGCACTGCAGGCATACACCTTCTTCTTCTTCTTCTCTTCGTTCGCTGATCATACCGCCAGTCCTGTAAGTGACTATCGACATGATCATAGGCATACAACTCATAATACATCTTTTCCAACCACCATAGCAGGCATACAACTCATAATACATCTTTTCCAACCCCCATAGCAGGCATACAACTAATAATATATCGTTTCCAACCCCCATAACAAGCACACATCTCATAATACATCTATTCCAACCACCATAGCAAGCACACAACTCATAATACATCGTTTCCAACCCGCATAGCAGGCACACAACCCATAATACATCTTTTCCAACCACCATAGCAGGCATACAACTCATAATACATCTTTTCCAACTACCATAGCAGGCACACAACTTATAATACATCTTTTCCAACCCCCATAGCAAGCACACAACTCATAAGACATCTTTTGCACACCCCTCCCCATAGCAAGCACGCAACTCATAATACATCTTTTCCACACACACAGACCCCATATCAGGCATACAACTCATAATACATCTTTTCCAACCCCCATTGCAAGCACACAACTCATAATACATCTTTTCCACACCCCTCCCCATAGCAAGCACACAACTCATAATACATCTTTTCCAGACCCCTCCCCATAGCAAGCACGCAACTCATAATACATCTTTTCCACACACACCATAGCAGGCATACAACTCATAATACATCTTTTCCAACCCCCATAGCAGGCACACAACTCATAATACATCTTTTCCAACCCCCATAGCAGGCATACAACTCATAATACATCTTTTCCAACCCCATGGCAGGCATACAACTCATAATACATCTTTTCCAGCGCCCATAGCAAGCACACAACTCATAATACATCTTTTCCACACACCCCCCCCCCCCCATCGCAGGCATACAACTCATAATACATCTTTTCCAACCCCATGGCAGGCATACAACTCAAAATACATCTTTTCCAGCCCCCATAGCAAGCACACAACTCATAATACATCTTTTCCAGCCCCCATATCAACCACACAACTCATAATACATCTTTTCCAACCACGATAGCAGGCACACAACTCATAATACATCTTTTCCAACCCCATAGCAGGCACACACCTCATAATAAATCTTTTCCACGCACGCACGCACGCACGCACGCACGCACGCACGCACGCACGCACGCACGCACGCACGCACGCACGCACGCACGCACGCACGCACGCACGCACGCACGCACGCACGCACGCACTGCAGGCATACACCTTCTTCTTCTTCTTGTTTTCGTTCGCTGATCATACCGCCAGTCCTGTAAGTGACTATCGACATGATCATAGGCATACAACTCATAATACATCTTTTCCAACCCCCTTAGCAGGCATACAACTAATAATATATCGTTTCCAACCCCCATAACAAGCACACATCTCATAATACATCTATTCCAACCACCATAGCAAGCACACAACTCATAATACATCGTTTCCAACCCGCATAGCAGGCACACAACCCATAATACATCTTTCCCAACCACCATAGCAGGCATACAACTCATAATACATCTTTTCCAACCACCATAGCAGGCACACAACTTATAATACATCTTTTCCAACCCCCATAGCAAGCACACAACTCATAATACATCTTTTGCACACCCCTCCCCATAGCAAGCACGCAACTCATAATACATCTTTTCCACACACACAGACCCCATATCAGGCATACAACTCATAATACATCTTTTCCAACCCCCATTGCAAGCACACAACTCATAATACATCTTTTTCACACCCCTCCCAATAGCAAGCACGCAACTCATAATACATCTTTTCCACACACACAGACCCCATAGCAGGTACACAACTCATAATACATCTTTTCCAACCACCATAGCAGGCATACAACTCATAATACAACTTTTCCAACCCCCATAGCAGGCATACAACTCATAATACATCTTTCCCAACCCCCATCGCAGGCATACAACTCATAATACATCTTTTCCAGCCCCCATAGCAAGCACACAACTCATAATACATCTTTTCCACCCCCATAGCAGGCACACAACTCATAATACATCTTTTCCACACACCCCCACACCCCCATCGCAGGCATACAACTCATAATACATCTTTTCCAACCCCCATAGCAAGCACACAACTCATAATACATCTTTTCCACACCCCTCCCCATAGCAAGCACGCAACTTATAATACATCTTTTCCACACACACCATAGCAGGCATACAACTCATAATACATCTTTTCCAACCCCCATAGCAGGCACACAACTCATAATACATCTTTTCCATCCCCCATAGCAGGCATACAACTCATAATACATCTTTTCCAACCCCATGGCAGGCATACAACTCATAATACATCTTTTCCAGCCCCCATAGCAAGCACACAACTCATAATACATCTTTTCCAGCCCCCATAGCAAGCGCACACCTCATAATACATCTTTTCCAACCACGATAGCAGGCACACAACTCATAATACATATTTTCCAACCCCATAGCAGGCACACAACTCATAATACATCTTTTCCACACACGCTCGCACGCACGCACGCACACACGCACGCACGCACGCACGCACGCACGCACAGCAGGCATACAACTTCTTCTTCTTCTTTTCGTTCGCTGATCATACCGCCAGTCCTGTAAGTGACTATCGACATGATCATAGGCATACAACTCATAATACATCTTTTCCAACCCCCATAGCAGGCACACAACTCATCATACATCTTTTCCAACCCCCATAGAAGGCACACAACACATAATACATGTTTTCCAACCCCCATAGCAGGCATGCAACTCATAATACATCTTTTCCAACCCCATGGCAGGCATACAACTCATAATACATCTTTTCCAGCCCCCATAGCAAGCACACAACTCATAATACATCTTTTCCACACACACCCCCCCCCCCCCATCGCAGGCATACAACTCATAATACATCTTTTCCAACCCCATGGCAGGCATACAACTCAAAATACATCTTTTCCAGCCCCCATAGCAAGCACACAACTCATAATACATCTTTTCCAGCCCCCATAGCAACCACACAACTCATAATACATCTTTTCCAACCACGATAGCAGGCACACAACTCATAATACATCTTTTCCAACCCCATAGCAGGCACACAACTCATAATACATCTTTTCCACGCACGTACGCACGCACGCACGCACGCACGCACGCACGCACGCACGCACGCACGCACGCACTCACGCACGCACGCACGCACGCACGCACGCACGCACGCACTGCAGGCATACACCTTCTTCTTCTTCTTCTTTTCGTTCGCTGATCATACCGCCAGTCCTGTAAGTGACTATCGACATGATCATAGGCATACAACTCATAATACATCTTTTCCAACCACCATAGCAGGCATACAACTCATAATCCATCTTTTCCAACCCCCATAGCAGGCATACAACTAATAATATATCGTTTCCAACCCCCATAACAAGCACACATCTCATAATACATCTATTCCAACCACCATAGCAAGCACACAACTCATAATACATCGTTTCCAACCCGCATAGCAGGCACACAACCCATAATACATCTTTTCCAACCACCATAGCAGGCATACAACTCATAATACATCTTTTCCAACCACCATTGCAAGCACACAACTCATAATACATCTTTTTCACACCCCTCCCAATAGCAAGCACGCAACTCATAATACATCTTTTCCACACACACAGACCCCATAGCAGGTACACAACTCATAATACATCTTTTCCAACCACCATAGCAGGCATACAACTCATAATACAACTTTTCCAACCCCCATAGCAGGCATACAACTCATAATACATCTTTCCCAACCCCCATCGCAGGCATACAACTCATAATACATCTTTTCCAGCCCCCATAGCAAGCACACAACTCATAATACATCTTTTCCACCCCCCATAGCAGGCACACAACTCATAATACATCTTTTCCACACACCCCCACACCCCCATCGCAGGCATACAACTCATAATACATCTTTTCCAACCCCCATAGCAAGCACACAACTCATAATACATCTTTTCCACACCCCTCCCCATAGCAAGCACGCAACTTATAATACATCTTTTCCACACACACCATAGCAGGCATACAACTCATAATACATCTTTTCCAACCCCCATAGCAGGCACACAACTCATAATACATCTTTTCCATCCCCCATAGCAGGCATACAACTCATAATACATCTTTTCCAACCCCATGGCAGGCATACAACTCATAATACATCTTTTCCAGCCCCCATAGCAAGCACACAACTCATAATACATCTTTTCCAGCCCCCATAGCAAGCGCACACCTCATAATACATCTTTTCCAACCACGATAGCAGGCACACAACTCATAATACATATTTTCCAACCCCATAGCAGGCACACAACTCATAATACATCTTTTCCACACACGCACGCACGCACGCACGCACACACGCACGCACGCACGCACGCACGCACGCACGCACGCACGCACAGCAGGCATACAACTTCTTCTTCTTCTTTTCGTTCGCTGATCATACCGCCAGTCCTGTAAGTGACTATCGACATGATCATAGGCATACAACTCATAATACATCTTTTCCAACCCCCATAGCAGGCACACAACTCATCATACATCTTTTCCAACCCCCATAGAAGGCACACAACACATAATACATGTTTTCCAACCCCCATAGCAGGCATGCAACTCATAATACATCTTTTCCAACCCCATGGCAGGCATACAACTCATAATACATCTTTTCCAGCCCCCATAGCAAGCACACAACTCATAATACATCTTTTCCACACACACCCCCCCCCCCATCGCAGGCATACAACTCATAATACATCTTTTCCAACCCCATGGCAGGAATACAACTCAAAATACATCTTTTCCAGCCCCCATAGCAAGCACACAACTCATAATACATCTTTTCCAGCCCCCATAGCAACCACACAACTCATAATACATCTTTTCCAACCACGATAGCAGGCACACAACTCATAATACATCTTTTCCAACCCCATAGCAGGCACACAACTCATAATACATCTTTTCCACGCACGCACGCACGCACGCACGCACGCACGCACGCACGCACGCACGCACGCACGCACGCACGCACGCACGCACGCACGCACGACGCACGCACGCACGCACGCACGCACGCACGCACGCACTGCAGGCATACACCTTCTTCTTCTTCTTCTTTTCGTTCGCTGATCATACCGCCAGTCCTGTAAGTGACTATCGACATGATCATAGGCATACAACTCATAATACATCTTTTCCAACCACCATAGCAGGCATACAACTCATAATACATCTTTTCCAACCCCCATAGCAGGCATACAACTAATAATATATCGTTTCCAACCCCCATAACAAGCACACATCTCATAATACATCTATTCCAACCACCATAGCAAGCACACAACTCATAATACATCGTTTCCAACCCGCATAGCAGGCACACAACCCATAATACATCTTTTCCAACCACCATAGCAGGCATACAACTCATAATACATCTTTTCCAACCACCATAGCAGGCACACAACTTATAATACATCTTTTCCAACCCCCATAGCAAGCACACAACTCATAATACATCTTTTGCACACCCGTCCCCATAGCAAGCACGCAACTCATAATACATCTTTTCCACACACACAGACCCCATATCAGGCATACAACTCAAAATACATCTTTTCCAACCCCCATTGCAAGCACACAACTCATAATACATCTTTTTCACACCCCTCCCAATAGCAAGCACGCAACTCATAATACATCTTTTCCACACACACAGACCCCATAGCAGGTACACAACTCATAATACATCTTTTCCAACCACCATAGCAGGCATACAACTCATAATACAACTTTTCCAACCCCTATAGCAGGCATACAACTCATAATACATCTTTCCCAACCCCCATCGCAGGCATACAACTCATAATACATCTTTTCCAGCCCCCATAGCAAGCACACAACTCATAATACATCTTTTCCACCCCCCATAGCAGGTATACAACTCATAATACATCTTTCCCACACACCCCCCCCCCCATCGCAGGCATACAACTCATAATACATCTTTTCCAACCCCCATAGCAAGCACACAACTCATAATACATCTTTTCCACACCCCTCCCCATAGCAAGCACGCAACTCATAATACATCTTTTCCACACACACCATAGCAGGCATACAACTCATAATACATCTTTTCCAACCCCCATAGCAGGCACACAACTCATAATACATCTTTTCCAACCCCCATAGCAGGCATACAACTCATAATACATCTTTTCCAACCCCATGGCAGGCATACAACTCATAATACATCTTTTCCAGCCCCCATAGCAAGCACACAACTCATAATACATCTTTTCCAGCCCCCATATCAAGCACACAACTCATAATACATCTTTTCCAACCACCATAGCAGGCATACAACTCATAATACATCTTTTCCAACCCCCATAGCAGGCATACAACTAATAATATATCGTTTCCAACCCCCATAACAAGCACACATCTCATAATACATCTATTCCAACCACCATAGCAAGCACACAACTCATAATACATCGTTTCCAACCCGCATAGCAGGCACACAACCCATAATACATCTTTTCCAACCACCATAGCAGGCATACAACTCATAATACATCTTTTCCAACCACCATAGCAGGCACACAACTTATAATACATCTTTTCCAACCCCCATAGCAAGCACACAACTCATAATACATCTTTTGCACACCGCTCCCCATAGCAAGCACGCAACTCATAATACATCTTTTCCACACACACAGACCCCATATCAGGCATACAACTCAAAATACATCTTTTCCAACCCCCATTGCATGCACACAACTCATAATACATCTTTTTCACACCCCTCCCAATAGCAAGCACGCAACTCATAATACATCTTTTCCACACACACAGACCCCATAGCAGGTACACAACTCATAATACATCTTTTCCAACCACCATAGCAGGCATACAACTCATAATACAACTTTTCCAACCCCTATAGCAGGCATACAACTCATAATACATCTTTCCCAACCCCCATCGCAGGCATACAACTCATAATACATCTTTTCCAGCCCCCATAGCAAGCACACAACTCATAATACATCTTTTCCACCCCCCATAGCAGGTATACAACTCATAATACATCTTTTCCACACACCCCCCCCCATCGCAGGCATACAACTCATAATACATCTTTTCCAACCCCCATAGCAAGCACACAACTCATAATACATCTTTTCCACACCCCTCCCCATAGCAAGCACGCAACTCATAATACATCTTTTCCACACACACCATAGCAGGCATACAACTCATAATACATCTTTTCCAACCCCCATAGCAGGCACACAACTCATAATACATCTTTTCCAACCCCCATAGCAGGCATACAACTCATAATACATCTTTTCCAACCCCATGGCAGGCATACAACTCATAATACATCTTTTCCAGCCCCCATAGCAAGCACACAACTCATAATACATCTTTTCCAGCCCCCATATCAAGCACACAACTCATAATACATCTTTTCCAACCACGATAGCAGGCACACAACTCATAATACATATTTTCCAACCCCATAGCAGGCACACAACTCATAATACATCTTTGCCACACACGCACGCACGCACGCACGCACGCACGCACGCACGCACGCATGCACAGCAGGCATACAACTTCTTCTTCTTTTCGTTCGCTGATCATACCGCCAGTCCTGTAAGTGACTATCGACATGATCATAGGCATACAACTCATAATACATCTTTTCCAACCCCCATAGCAGGCACACAACTCATCATACATCTTTTCCAACCCCCATAGCAGGCACACAACACATAATACATGTTTTCCAACCCCCATAGCAGGCATGCAACTCATAATACATCTTTTCCAACCACGATAGCAGGCATACAACTCATAATACATCTTTTCCAACCCCCATAGCAGGCATACAACTAATAATATATCTTTTCCAACATCCATAACAAGCACACAACTCATAATACATCTATTCCAACCACCATAGCAAGCACACAACTCATAATACATCTTTTCCAACCCGCATAGCAGGCACACAACCCATAATACATCTTTTCCAACCACCATAGCAGGCATACAACTCATAATACATCTTTTCCAACCACCATAGCAGGCACACAACTTATAATACATCTTTTCCAACCCCCATAGCAAGCACACAACTCATAATACATCTTTTGCACACCCCTCCCCATAGCAAGCACGCAACTCATAATACATCTTTTCCACACACTCAGACCCCATATCAGGCATACAACTCATAATACATCTTTTCCCACCCCCATTGCAAGCACACAACTCATAATACATCTTTTTCACACCCCTCTCCATAGCAAGCACGCAACTCATAATACATCTTTTCCACACACACAGACCCCATAGCAGGTACACAACTCATAATACATCTTTTCCAACCACCATAGCAGGCATACAACTCATAATACATCTTTTCCAGCCCCCATAGCAAGCACACAACTCATAATACATCTTTCCCAACCCCCATCGCAGGCATACAACTCATAATACATCTTTTCCAGCCCCCATAGCAAGCACACAACTCATAATACATCTTTTCCACCCCCAATAGCAGGCACACAACTCATAATACATCTTTTCCACACACACACACACACCCCCCCCCCCCATCGCAGGCATACAACTCATAATACATCTTTTCCAACCCCATTGCAAGCACACAACTCATAATACATCTTTTCCACACCCCTCCCCATAGCAAGCACACAACTCATAATACATCTTTTCCACACCCCTCCCCATAGCAAGCACGCAACTCATAATACATCTTTTCCACACACACCATAGCAGGCATACAACTCATAATACATCTTTTCTAACCCCCATAGCAGGCACACAACTCATAATACATCTTTTCCAACCCCCATAGCAGGCATACAACTCATAATACATCTTTTCCAACCCCATGGCAGGCATACAACTCATAATACATCTTTTCCAGCCCCCATAGCAAGCACACAACTCATAATACATCTTTTCCAGCCCCCATAGCAAGCACACATCATAATACATCTTTTCCAACCACGATAGCAGGCACACAACTCATAATACATCTTTTCCAACCCCATAGCAGGCACACAACTCATAATACATCTTTACCACACACGCACGCACGCACGCACGCACGCACGCACGCACGCACGCACGCACGCACGCACGCACGCACGCACGCACGCACGCACGCACAGCAGGCATACAACTTCTTCTTCTTCTTTTCGTTCGCTGATCATACCGCCAGTCCTGTAAGTGACTATCGACATGATCATAGGCATACAACTCATAATACATCTTTTCCAACCCCCATAGCAGGCACACAACTCATCATACATCATTTCCAACCCCCATAGCAGGCACACAACTCATAATACATGTTTTCCAACCCTCATAGCAGGCATACAACTCATAATACATCTTTTCCAACCACCATATCATCAATACAACTCATAATACATCTTTTCCAACCCCCATAGCAGGCATACAACTAATAATACATCTTTTCCAACCCCCATAACAAGCACACAACTCATAATACATCTTTTCCAACCCGCATAGCAGGCACACAACCCATAATACATCTTTTCCAACCACCATAGCAAGCACACAACTCATAATACATCTTTTCCAACCCGCATAGCAGGCACACAACCCATAATACATCTTTTCCAACCACCATAGCTGGCATACACCTCATAATACATCTTTTCCAACTACCATAGCAGCCATACAACTCATAATACATCTTTTCCAACCACCATAGCAGGCATACAACTCATAATACATCTTTTCCAACCCCCATAGCAGGCATACAACTAATAATATATCGTTTCCAACCCCCATAACAAGCACACATCTCATAATACATCTATTCCAACCACCATAGCAAGCACACAACTCATAATACATCGTTTCCAACCCGCATAGCAGGCACACAACCCATAATACATCTTTTCCAACCACCATAGCAGGCATACAACTCATAATACATCTTTTCCAACCACCATAGCAGGCACACAACTTATAATACATCTTTTCCAACCCCCAAACTCATAATACATCTTTTGCACACCCCTCCCCATAGCAAGCACGCAACTCATAATACATCTTTTCCACACACACAGACCCCATATCAGGCATACAACTCATAATACATCTTTTCCAACCCCCATTGCAAGCACACAACTCATAATACATCTTTTTCACACCCCTCCCAATAGCAAGCACGCAACTCATAATACATCTTTTCCACACACACAGACCCCATAGCAGGTACACAACTCATAATACATCTTTTCCAACCACCATAGCAGGCATACAACTCATAATACTACTTTTCCAACCCCCATAGCAGGCATACAACTCATAATACATCTTTCCCAACCCCCATCGCAGGCATACAACTCATAATACATCTTTTCCAGCCCCCATAGCAAGCACACAACTCATAATACATCTTTTCCACCCCCATAGCAGGCACACAACTCATAATACATCTTTTCCACACACCCCCACACCCCCATCGCAGGCATACAACTCATAATACATCTTTTCCAACCCCCATAGCAAGCACACAACTCATAATACATCTTTTCCACACCCCTCCCCATAGCAAGCACGCAACTCATAATACATCTTTTCCACACACACCATAGCAGGCATACAACTCATAATACATCTTTTCCAACCCCCATAGCAGGCACACAACTCATAATACATCTTTTCCATCCCCCATAGCAGGCATACAACTCATAATACATCTTTTCCAACCCCATGGCAGGCATACAACTCATAATACATCTTTTCCAGCCCCCAAAGCAAGCACACAACTCATAATACATCTTTTCCAACCACGATAGCAGGCACACAACTCATAATACATATTTTCCAACCCCATAGCAGGCACACAACTCATAATACATCGTTTCCACACACGCACGCACGCACGCACACACGCACGCACGCACGCACGCACGCACGCACGCACAGCAGGCATACAACTTCTTCTTCTTCTTTTCGTTCGCTGATCATACCGCCAGTCCTGTAAGTGACTATCGACATGATCATAGGCATACAACTCATAATACATCTTTTCCAACCCCCATAGCAGGCACACAACTCATCATACATCTTTTCCAACCCCCATAGCAGGCACACAACACATAATACATGTTTTCCAACCCCCATAGCAGGCATGCAACTCATAATACATCTTTTCCAACCCCATGGCCGGCATACAACTCATAATACATCTTTTCCAGCCCCCATAGCAAGCACACAACTCATAATACATCTTTTCCACACACCCCCCCCCCCCCATCGCAGGCATACAACTCATAATACATCTTTTCCAACCCCATGGCAGGCATACAACTCAAAATACATCTTTTCCAGCCCCCATAGCAAGCACACAACTCATAATACATCTTTTCCAGCCCCCATAGCAACCACACAACTCATAATACATCTTTTCCAACCACGATAGCAGGCACACAACTCATAATACATCTTTTCCAACCACATAGCAGGCACACAACTCATAATACATCTTTTCCACGCACGTACGCACGCACGCACGCACGCACGCACGCACGCACGCACGCACGCACGCACGCACGCACGCACAGCAGGCATACAACTTCTTCTTCTTCTTTTCGTTCGCTGATCATACCGCCAGTCCTGTAAGTGACTATCGACATGATCATAGGCATACAACTCATAATACATCTTTTCCAACCCCCATAGCAGGCACACAACTCATCATACATCATTTCCAACCCCCATAGCAGGCACACAACTCATAATACATGTTTTCCAACCCTCATAGCAGGCATACAACCCATAATACATCTTTTCCAACCACCATATCATCAATACAACTCATAATACATCTTTTCCAACCCCCATAGCAGGCATACAACTAATAATACATCTTTTCCAACCCCCATAACAAGCACACAACTCATAATACATCTATTCCAACCACCATAGCAAGCACACAACTCATAATACATCTTTTCCAACCCGCATAGCAGGCACACAACCCATAATACATCTTTTCCAACCACCATAGCAGGCATACAACTCATAATACATCTTTTCCAACCACCATAGCAGGCACACAACTAATATTACATCTTTTCCAACCACCATAGCTGGCATACACCTCATAATACATCTTTTCCAACTACCATAGCAGCCATACAACTCATAATACATCTTTTCCAACCGCATAACAGGCATACAACTAATAATATATCCTTTCCAACCCCCATAGCAAGTACACAACTCATAATACATCTTTTCCAACCGCCATAGCATGTACACAACTCATAATACATCTTTTCCTACCACCATAGCAGGCACACAGCTAATATTACATCTTTTCCAACCCCCATAGCAGGCACACAACTTATAATACATCTTTTCCAACCACCATAGCAAGCATACAACTCATAATACTTCTTTTCCAACACCCATAGCAGGCATACAATTCATAATACATCTTTTCCAGCCCCCATAGCAAGCACACAACTCATAATACATATTTTCCACCCCCCAAAGCAGGCATACAACTCATAATACATGTTTTCCAACCCCCATAGTAGGCACATAACTCATAATACATCTTTTCCACGAACCCCCCACCCCCCCCCCCTTCGCAGGCATACAAATCATAATACGTCTTTTCCAACCCCCATAGCAAGCACACAACTCATAATACATCTTTTCCACACCCCTCCCCATAGCAAGCACGCAACTCATAATACATCTTTTCCACACACACATACCCCATAGCAGGCATACAACTCATAATACGTCTTTTCCAACCACCATAGCAGGCATACAACTTATAATACATCTTTTCCAACCCCCATAGCAAGCACACAACTCATAATACATATTTTCCACCCCCCCCCAAAGCAGGCATACAACTCATAATAAATGTTTTCCAACCCCCATAGTAGGCACATAACTCATAATACATCTTTTCCACGATCCCCCCCCCCCCCTTCGCAGGCATACAAATCATAATACGTCTTTTCCAACCCCCATAGCAAGCACACAACTCATAATACATCTTTTTCACACCCCTCCCCATAGAAAGCACGCAACTCATAATACATCTTTTCCACACACACAGACCCCATAGCAGGTACACAACTCATAATACGTCTTTTCCAACCACCATAGCAGGCATACAACTCATAATACATCTTTTCCAACCCCCATCGCAGGCATACAACTCATAATACATCTTTTCCAATCCCCATAGCAAGCACACAACTCATAATACATCTTTTCCACACCCCTCCCCATAGCAAGCACGCAACTCATAATACAACTTTCCCACACACACACCATAGCAGGCATACAACTCATAATACATCTTTTCCAACCACCATAGCAGGCATACAACTCATAATATATCTTTTCCAACCCCATAGCAGGCATACAACTCATAATACATCTTTTCCAGCCACCATAGCAAGCACACAACTCATAATACATCTTTTCCAGCCCCCATAGCAATCACACAACTCATAATACATCTTTTCCAACCACGATAGCAGGCACACAACTCATAATACATCTTTTCCAACCCCATAGCAGGCACACAACTCATAATACATCTTTACCACACACGCACGCACGCACGCACGCACGCACGCACGCACGCACGCACGCACGCACGCACGAACGCACGCACGCACGCACGCACGCACGCACGCACGCACGCATGCACGCACGCACGCACAGCAGGCATACAACTTCTTCTTCTTCTTTTCGTTCGCTGATCATACCGCCAGTCCAGTAAGTGACTACCAACATGATCATAGGCATACAACTCATCATACATCTTTTCCAACCCCCATAGGAGGCACACAACTCATACTACATGTTTTCCAACCCCCATAGCAGGCATACAACTCATAACAAATTTTTCCAACCACCATAGCAGGCATACAACTCATAATACATCTTTTCCAACCCCCATAGCAGGCATACAACTAATAATATATCTTTTCCAACCCCTATAACAAGCACACAACTCATAATACATCTATTCCAACCACCATAGCAAGCACACAACTCATAATACATCTTCTCCAACCCGCATAGCAGGCACACGACCCATAATACATCTTTTCCAACCACCATAGCAGGCATACAACTCATATTACATCTTTTCCAACCACCATAGCTGGCATACACCTCATAATACATCTTTTCCAACTACCATAGCAGCCATACAAGTCACAATACATCTTTTCCAACCGCATAACAGGCATACAACTAATAATATATCCTTTCCAACCCCCATAGCAAGCACACAACTCATAATACATCTTTTCCAACCCCCATAGCATGCACACAACTCATAATACATCTTTTCCAACCACCATAGCAGGCACACAACTTATAATACATCTTTTCCAACCACCATAGCAAGCATACAACTCAGAATACATCTTTTCCAACACCCATAGCAGGCATACAACTCATAATACATCTTTTCCAGCCCCCATAGCAAGCACACAACTCATAATACATATTTTCCACCCCCACCCCCAAAGCAGGCATACAACTCATAATACATGTTTTCCAACCCCCATAGTAGGCACATAACTCATAATACATCTTTTCCACGAACCCCCCCCCTTCGCAGGCATACAACTCTTTTCCAACCCCCATAGCAAGCACACAACTCATAATACATCTTTTCCACACCCCTTACCATAGCAAGCACGCAACTCATCATACATCTTTTCCACACACACATACCCCATAGCAGGCATACAACTCATAATACATCTTTTGCAACCCCCATAGCAAGCATACAACTCATAATACATCTTTTTCACACCCCTCCCCATAGCAAGCACGCAACTCATAATACATCTTTTCCACACACACAGACCCCATAGCAGGTACACAACTCATAATACGTCTTTTCCAACCACCATAGCAGGCATACAACTCATAATACATCTTTTCCAACCCCCATCGCAGGCATACAACTCATAATACATCTTTTCCAATCCCCATAGCAAGCACACAACTCATAATACATCTTTTCCACACCCCTCCCCATAGCAAGCACGCAACTCAAAATACATCTTTTCCACACACACACCATAGCAGGCATACAACTCATAATACATCTTTTCCAACCCCCATAGCAGGCATACAACTCATAATACATCTTTTCCAACCCCATAGCAGGCATACAACTCATAATACATCTTTTCCAGCCCCCATGGCAAGCACACAACTCATAATACATCTTTTCCAGCCCCCATAGCATGCACACAACTCATAATACATCTTTTCCAGCCCCCATAGCAAGCACACAACTCATAATACATCTTTTCCACCCCCCATAGCTGGCACACAACTCATAATACATCTTTTCCACACACACACACACACACCCATCGCAGGCATACAACTCATAATACATCTTTTCCACCCCCCATAGCAGGCACACAACTCATAATACATCTTTTCCACACACACCCCCATCGCAGGCATACAACTAATATTACATCTTTTCCAACCACCATAGCAGGCATACAACTCATAATACATCTTTTCCAACCACCATAGCAGCCATACAACTCATAATACATCTTTTCCAACCGCATAGCTGGCATACAACTCATAATACATCTTTTCCAACCCCCATAGCAAGCCCACAACTCATAATACATCTTTTCCAACCCCCATAGCAGGCACACAACTCATAATACATCTTGTCCAACCACCATAGCAGGCACACAACTAATATTACATCTTTTCCAACCACCATAGCAGGCACACAGCTAATATTACATCTTTTCCAACCCCCATAGCAGGCATACAACTCATAACACATCTTTTCCAACCACCATAGCAGGCACACAGCTAATATTACATCTTTTCCAACCCCCATAGCAAGCACACAACTCATAATACATCTTTTCCAACCACCATAGCAGGCATACAACTCATCATACATCTTTTCCAACCCCCATAACAGGCATACAACTCATAATACATCTTTTCCACACACACCCCATAGCAGGCATACAACTCATAATACATCTTTTCCAACCCCCATAGCAGGCACACAACTCATAATACATCTTTTCCAACCCCCATAGCAGGCATACAACTCATAATACATCTTTTCCAACCCCCTTAGCAGGCATACACCTCATAATACATCTTTTCCAGCCCCCATAGCAAGCACACAACTCATAATACATCTTTTCCACCCCCCATAGCAGGCACACAACTCATAATACATCTTTTCCACACCTCCCCCCCCCCATCGCAGGCATACAACTCATAATACATCTTTTCCAACCCGCATAGCAAGCACATAGCTCATAATACATCTTTTCCACACCCCTCCCCATAGCAAGCACGCAACTCATAATACATCTTTTCCACACACACCATAGCAGGCATACAACTCATAATACATCTTTTCCAACCCCCATAGCAGGCACACAACTCATAATACATCTTTTCCAAACCCCATAGCAGGCATACAACTCATAATACATCTTTTCCAACCCCATGGCAGGCATACAACTCATAATACATCTTTTCCAGCCCCCATAGCAAGCACACAACTCATAATACATCTTTTCCAGCCCCCATAGCAAGCACACAACTCATAATACATCTTTTCCAACCACGATAGCAGGCACACAACTCATAATACATCTTTTCCAACCCCATAGCTGGCACACAACTCATAATACATCTTTTCCACACACGCACGCACGCACGCACGCACGCACGCACGCACGCACGCACGCACGCACGCACGCACGCACGCACGCACGCACGCATGCACGCACATCAGGCATACAACTTCTTCTTTTCGTTCGCTGATCATACCGCCAGTCCTGTAAGTGACTATCGACATGATCATAGGCATACAACTCTTAATACATCTTTTCCAACCCCCATAGCAGGCACACAACTCATCATACATCTTTTCCAACCCCCATAGCAGGCCTACAACTCATAATACATGTTTTCCAACCCCCATAGCAGGCATACAACTCATAATACATCTTTTCCAACCACCATAGCAGGCATACAACTCATAATACATCTTTTCCAACCCCCATAGCAGGCATACAACTAATAATATATCTTTTCCAACCCCCATAACAAGCACACAACTCATAATACATCTATTCCAACCACCATAGCAAGCACGCAACTCATAATACATCTTTTCCAACCCGCATAGCAGGCACACAACCCATAATACATCTTTTCAAACCACCATAGCAGGCATACAACTCATAATACATCTTTTCCAACCACCATAGCAGGCATACACCTCATAATACATCTTTTCCAACCACCATAGCAGCCATACAACTCATAATACATCTTTTCCAACCGCATAACAGGCACACAGCTAATATTACATCTTTTCCAACCCCAATAGCAGGCATACAACTCATAATACATCTTTTCCAACCACCATAGCAGGCACACAGCTAATATTACATCTTTTCCAACCCCCATAGCAGGCACACAACTTATAATACATCTTTTCCAACCACAATACCAGGCATACAACTCATAATACATCTTTTCCAGCCCCCATAGCAAGCACACAACTCATAATACATATTTTCCACCACCCGCCCCCCCCCAAAGCAGGCATACAACTCATAATACATGTTTTACAACCCCCATAATAGGCACATAACTGATAATACATCTTTTCCACGAACCCCCCCCCCCCCCCTTCGCAGGCATACAACTCATAATACGTCTTTTCCAACCCCCATAGCAAGCACACAACTCATAATACATCTTTTCCACACCCCTCCCCATAGCAAGCACGCAACTCATAATACATCTTTTCCACACACACAGACCCCATAGCTGGCATACAACTCATAATACATCTTTTCCAACCCCCATAGCAAGCACACAACTCATAATACATCTTTTTCACACCCCTCCCCATAGCGAGCACGCAACTCATAATACATCTTTTCCACACACACAGACCCCATAGCAGGTACACAACTCATAATACGTCTTTTCCAACCACCATAGCAGGCATACAACTCAAAATACATCTTTTCCAACCCCCATAGCAGGCATACAACTCATAATACATCTTTTCCAACCCCCATCGCAGGCATACAACTCATAATACATCTTTTCCAATCCCCATAGCAAGCACACAACTCATAATACATCTTTTCCACACCCCTCCCCATAGCAAGTACGCAACTCATAATACATCTTTTCCACACACACACCATAGCAAGCACACAACTCATAATACATCTTTTCCAGCCCCCATAGCAAGCACACAACTCATAATACATCTTTTCCAGCCCACATAGCAGGCACACAACTCATAATACATGTGTTCCAACCACCATAGCAGGCACACAACTCATAATACATCTTTTCCAACCCCCATAGCAGGCACACAACTCATAATACATCTTTTCCACGCACGCACGCACGCACGCAGGCACGCACGCACGCACGCACGCACGCTATCACGCACGCACGCACGCCCGCAGGCACGCACGCACGCCCGCAGGCACGCACGCACGCACGTTCGCACGCACAGCAGGCATACAACTTCTTCTTCTTCTTTTCGTTCGCTGATCATACCGCCAGTCCTGTAAGTGACTATCGACATGATCATAGGCATACAACTCATAATACATCTTTTCCACCCCCCCCCCCCCCCCCCATAGCAGGCACACAACTCATAATACATCTTTTCCACGCACGCACGCACGCACACAGGCACGCACGCACGCACGCACGCACGCACGTAATCACGCACGCACGCACGCAGGCACGCTCGCACGCACGCATGCACAGCAGGCATACAACTTCTTCTTCTTTTCGTTCGCTGATCATACCGCCAGTCCTGTAAGTGACTATCGACATGATCATAGGCATACAACCCATAATACATCTTTTCCACCCCCATAGCAGGCACACAACTCATAATACATCTTTCCCAACCACCATAGCTGGCATACACCTCATAATACATCTTTTCCAACCACCATAGCAGCCATACAACTCATAATACATCTTTTCCAACCGCATAACAGGCATACAACTAATAATATATCCTTTCCAACCCCCATAGCAAGATCACAACTCATAATACATCTTTTCCAACCCCCATAGCAAGCCCACAACTCATAATACATCTTTTCCAACCACCATAGCAGGCACACAACTAATATTACATCTTTTCCAACCACCATAGCAGGCACACAGCTAATATTACATCTTTTCCAACCCCAATAGCAGGCATACAACTCATAATACATCTTTTTCACACCCCTCCCCATAGCAAGCACGCAACTCATAATACATCTTTTCCACACACACAGACCCAATAGCAGGAATACAACTCATAATACATCTTTTCCAACCCCCATAGCAAGCACACAACTCATAATACATCTTTTTCACACCCCTCCCCATAGCAAGCACGCAACTCATAATACATCTTTTCCACACACACAGACCCCATAGCAGGTACACAACTCATAATACGTCTTTTCCAACCACCATAGCAGGAATACAACTCATAAAACATCTTTTCCAACCCCGATAGCAGGCATACAACTCATAATACATATTTTCCAACCCCCATCGCAGGCATACAACTCATAATACATCTTTTC